>KN889177.1:12391-60083 GCA_000934455.1 Apostichopus parvimensis | reverse complement strand
CCCCCCTGACTGTATGGATGCTCCGCCACTGGGTATAGGCATAACCTACTACCGTTTTCTTTTAAAGTCGGTAGGCTAATTGTCATGAGCAATTGGCACCATTTTGTGTTGGGGGAATATGAATTTCGATATAGCCTACTCTAGTGTAGGCATTGGCTTACATCTTACAAGTTGCCTACCCATGTACAACTGTTTTCTACCAACAGTGTCATTGTGACATAAGTACTCACTTCTTCATTCAGCCTAGGTTGATATTGTGGCCTGACTTTGTAACTTGGCATTTAGCTCTTTTATATCATCAATGATTATAAGTCATGAGCATTGTTTTAGACTAATGAACAATCATAGGTCGACATTTTGCATTCAGGATTTTGAAGGAAAGTGTTGGCCTACATGGAAACTTGTTTGCATAGTGGAAGACGAAAATCAGGCTCATAACTTATCCAGTTTTGCATAGCATTTATGGTCTTACCAAATTTAGTGTAAAGATGTATGCTATTGGCTCACAACAGGCTACAGTAGCACAGTTTTACACATGGTTTTGCCCCAGTCTCATGGCGCAATGAGCATTTAAAAGTCTGGCATGTGTTTTTTTTCTACTGAAATATACTCAATGCCATTTTGGAAATTTCAACATTTAACTGAAAAGTGTTACACATATTCAGATTTCAAACTTAGAGGCTCAAGCTTTTACATATATGGCAAGATGAAGGAATTACTCTATCCTGATTACCTGAAGGTTAAAGATAACATAATGCAATAGGTGAAAAGTAATTGAAAATCTTAATGTGTTATTAGCAATAGTAGCTGTCCATATACTGTAGCTATAGCATGAAAGGTTTTGGTTCTTTTCATAATGATGATGATGTTATTATCAACCTTTATAATGTAAATTCCTATGTCATCGTGATAACTTTATCAGGGTGGTACTGTTTCATTTGCAGCTACGGTTTTACTATCACATGTATGGTGATGATGTGGATACCCTGAGTGTATACCTTCGACCATACCGGGACACGGTCAGTGAGGACTTGACCCTTTGGCAATGGTCAGGAAATGAAGGCAACTATTGGAAGAGGCAAGCTGTGTCAATTCCTCTAACCTCTACATACCAGGTAAAAGAACCCTGACATATATTAGATCATCTGTAATGAAGTCTAATGACATTTTCATGAATATATATTGTGATGTTATTTGGTCATTAGAATGTGATATGAAAATTCAAAAGTGGAGTGTTACCATTGCTGTATTGGTTAAATATGCTTAGTTAGTACTATATGAGGAGCACATGGTTTTATTTTAGTCCTGCTGTTGGAAGGATGCTACTAGACTGGGATTAAGAGTGGATCAAGTTGTGTTGTTTTTGTACCAAGGCTCTCTGACTTTTCTTAATAAGTACTATAGGTCAAAGAGTGCTGAATACTTTTTTTCAACTGCAATGGTGTTAAAAAGTTGCAAATTTGTTTTGGTTTTTTAATAACCAGTAACTTTTCATCTAGCTACATAAAGATATTCATGTATATTTTTCAAAATCCACTCAAGTCTAATGACTTAGTTCATTGCTAGTGGACCTACCTACTAAACTAGACTTAGGCTCAAGACCTATTAAAATTTGCTGTAAGACTGTACATTATAGTATCTATATTTAGCTGTTAATAATTGTTGTTAACTTCTTGTAAAAGGCCTACATTTGTAAGTGTAGAAACTGAAATTAGTCTTAAAATCAGTAAACTGTTAAATATGTCTTAGAATGTGATAGCCATGGCCATAAAAGAACATATTTTGTGTAAAAACGTGACATTCTAGTCATTCACTACTTGGCTGTTGTTGGAAAGATAAATACTCTGAAAACCTTAAATACACCATCAGCTACATATGTTTTTTAGATTGTGATACAGTCTAATAAGTCTTCTAAAAGGGTACCTACTGTAGATATTCATTTTTTTAAATTCTGTTTTTGATTACAGTATGTGCAGATTGTTATCGAGGGTGTGGCAGGTGATGGATTTTTCGGTGATATGGCAATTGATGATGTGTCCCTCAGTCCTGGGTGTCAGTTCACTAGTGGTAAGTATTGTGTTTTTTCTCTCCTCGAAAAAATATCTCTCAAATCCTACAAAGAATTTGGCGTAAATCTGTTAGAATTTTATTGCAGAATCAACCTATGCATGCAAGGTTCACCTCATTTCATTTTGTAAATTTATAGCTCTTCACAGGTAACTGAGATATTGCAATATTTCTCACACTTCGTTTATTCTGTAAAACCCAGCATCATTTCATGTTTTTGATTATTAGATTGATGCAGCTTTTTTCTACTCTTATCCTATTTTTCTTTGATTTCTCAGCAAGCTTACCAACCCAATCACCATCTATCATCGCCACGACTACACGCAAGACTACTACCCTGCACCCCTCGTGCAAGGAAGGAGCCGAGTTCTATTGTGCCACCGAGGAGAGATGCATCGATGTCAAACTAGTCTGCGATTTTAAGATGGATTGCCTGGGAGGAAGTGATGAAGTTACTTGTGGTAAGAACCAATCAAATTATTTGACAAAAATCTATATTAAAATATAAATCAGAGATTTGATTGTACTTCTTTCCTCACCCATAAGCAAATGAAAGAATCACCCAAGTCATTGTTATGTACTGTACTCTTCAAACTATGGAATAATTTGGTGTTCAATATGGCATTTTTTTTTCTATGTGGCATCTTATTTGACTATTTTAGTTTCCGAAATTTACATTCTGTGTATTTAATTTCTTTCTTGACAATGAAGTGATAAATTAAGGAAAATGTATTAAACTGATATTCATTTATGGCCTATTTTCATTTGTACTTATGCTTGACAAGATCATCAAGCAGGCATACTGTATGATCTTATGTATGATATACTGTATGATCTTATGTATGATATACTGTATGATCTTATGTATGATATACTGTATGATCTTATGTATGATATACTGTATGATCTTATGTGTAATGTATGATCAGTTGTCTTCTGTTCATCATCAAACTATACAGTCGCCATCATTTTGTTACTTTTATTCTAAATAACACTATTTTTGAGAAACATGCCTTTCCTTAAATTTCCTTTTTTACACAGCCAAGACTTTCTGTAATTTTGAGAGTGACATTTGCAACTTGGAGACATCTGAAGCCCAATCTCCATCAGTCATGGACGATGATGATATAAACATCCTGCCTCTCTTCCAGTGGTTGAGAGAGCAGGCTAATGACCCCAACGCAGGCGACTTTGGACCCGGAGTGGACCACACATTAGGGACAGACTTGGGTAAGTTTGAAGGATTTCTGTTGTTAGTTTGTTGTTAGCATTCCGGGGCTTTTGCACAAAGTTTCAATAAACATCCAAATTTCTATATACCGGGCTTATATATATATACCGGGTTTCATGAAGTTTTCAGAGTTACTGTACGATACTGATCTTGACAAGCAAGAACACATATTATAGGCTCATATGTGACGTCCTTTCTGTTTTTCGTTCAGCGACAGTAATCACAATAAGAAGCCCACAAAACTAATAATATCAAACAAGAGAATTGATTCAGTTTCTCTCTATTTTAGCATCATGAACCACACTGACAGACACATTTAACAATAATACATATAAATGAAGAAGATATTCTATGCTGCTTTCAGGCAGCAATCTTGATATCTGTCAGTTCAATGAATCATAATCAGGCATACATTAATCAACCTGTAATGTAATGTAAATATATTCTTAAAATGCGCATTACATCATGTAAAAACATCTCAACGCGTCGTACAACATATAAATTGCAAGCAATGAAATAAAATGATCAAATTCAGTAAAAATTAGAAAAGTTAAACTCTCTGATACAAGAATAAGAATACTTCGTAAAATATTAATACATAAACAATTCTGATTAAAAATACTCTTCAAAGAGATGAGTCTTCAGTTTAGATTTAAAAAGATAAAAATCGTCCACTGAGGTAAGTAAATGTGGAAGCTTATTCCATAGGCGTGGTGCACAGGTCGAAATAGCACGTTCACCATAGAAATGATTACGTGTATTATTACCTGTAGCCAATTAAGAATGCATTCTGTAATTGTAACACGCATAGTCATTTGGGAATTACGTCAAAAGCATGATTAGTCGATCACATTTCAGTAGCATCAACTGTTGTTTAGAAATATGTCATACAGTATATGTGCCAGCTCATACAAAATCAACACAATATCTTGTAAATATCTATAAATTAGTCCATCTATAAATTAGTCCATCTATAAATTAGTCCATCTATAAATTAGTCCATATATAAAGTAGTCCATCCACACCATTGCCAGATTTCTTGAAAGTACATGGTGCAGTGTCATTTACATAGTGAACACAAACAGGGATGTGCTCAAAACTATTTGAGTGTTGAGTGTCGATTTGTGGGGTAGTGTGATCCACATCCCGGGGGAGGGGTCTAAGGGGTAGGGGGTATCCCCCTTCTCTTTGTAAAGGGTTTGCAAATTGTAGTATGCTTAGATGGCAATTGGTGCTATCTTTCTCCTATTCTGGAGCTAACTTCTGTGCCAAGTATTTCACCCATTTTGTGGTAATGGTAAATTTGTTAAAGTCATCATCATAAAAAGTGTTGGGATGGAAATGTTTAAATATTGTTTGTGCTGGGCGACATTCAAAACTGCTGGGTGCAGCCGCCCAGAGGGAACACATCCCCGCACATATTCAGGTTACGCCCATGTAGAGTTTCCACATGTATACTACCACAAAGTAATCTGTTATATTAGTAATTATAATATTGTACAAACACATGGTTTTAAGTTTACCATGTCAAAGTTTATGTTTGCACTTTGAATTCTTTTTCCAGGTTGGTATCTTCATGTCGACAGTTCCCCCGGAGAATTTGGAAACATAGCAAGGGTGCACACACCTACTATATCACAGACTGGACCTGGCTGCTACATGCAGTTTTACTATCACATGTACGGTCCCGATCAGGACTCTCTTCAAGTCTACTCGGAGGTCGACGGCGAACAGAAGATATTGTGGTATAGGGTCGGTGGGACGAGCACGAACAAATGGAAAACGGAGGTCATCAACATTGGAGTGATGGAGAATTTTAAGGTGAAAGCAGTTATTATGACCATGCAGTGTACATTCCTGGTTTATCAACTGACAGATCTTTCTATTCCTTCATTCCTCCACCCACTGCTAACCCATTACTTTATTTAACAATTAGTTGATTTTATCAGAGGTCTTTACAGGGTTTAGGTGAGAATTCAAAGAAAAGCCTTCATAAAAGGTGTTATTTCCTTATGTCATGACTTAATTTTATTACATTCTTAAAACTAGGATACGATAGTATTTGTGCTTTATGCTAATTAATATTTGCTAGTATGACTTTATTATGTGTGTATTAAGTATAGTGCATACATGCTGTACATAGTGAGGCATTTAAAACATTTCAAGTAATCTATTTTACTAGTTGAAACCACCATCTTGGTACACATCTGTTTTGGACTAAATGCGTTTTAGTATTTAGTATCTTTTAGTAGGGGTGTGTTTTATATTGTTGCTTTTGCCTTTTACATTTTTTGCCTTATTGGTTCTATATATTTAATAGTTTGGTTTTTGTTACTATTTGTTTTTCGATTTTACATTTGTAAAGCGCTTTGAGCAGCTTTGCTGATTATGCGCTATATAAATATTACTTATTATTGTGATTATCTTACTGTACTGTAATTCCTTCTGCAATTGATTTTTTTTTTTTGTCTCATCTTGACCATGCAATTGAATTGTTTAGATGGGAATCCGGGCCGTGAGAGGCATATCATTCCGGGGCGATGTGTCTGTTGATGACATCGCCTTTGTAGACTGCGCTCCACCGGGTGAGACGATCAATTTATCACAAACTAGAGACAATTCTGAACAGGTTATCTTTTCATCACTGCATAGGAATAATGAGGTGTAAATCCTTTGCCAAAGAAGATCAGTTTTAATCATTCTCTGATACATGTTAAGATATGAGTGTATTTTATTGCATAGAATTATGCCATTAAATGTGATATTTTATTCATTAATGTGATTTGATTTAATTTCAACTGATTCCTTATGTTTTCAAAATATATGTGAAATGTGACATTTTTCTCAAAGGTGGAATTGGGAGACGACAATACGTACTCCATTAGAAAGAAACCTACCATTATAAAAACTACTGAGTTTTTAAGAACAATATAAAATATTTTGTGATGTGTGTAATTAGTTAGATGCCTTATTTACATATAGGATGACCCTTGTACCTTATCCAGCCATTCAATCTTTTGTTTCCAATATTCTTCTCATGACTTAATGTGAGTTTTCGTAATGGTATTCAAGAACATGGAGATCGTGTCAGTTTGATCGATCGATAGCTCGTTGTTATAAAGGTGCCCGGTGGATGAGGTCAAGGAATTGAGAAATACAGGTAGAAACGGCTTTTAATGCTCTATGACGTGATAAGGTGAAATAAATTCAAAATGAAACTTGCTTTAATTCATCATGACTTGATTACTACAAGAATATGCTAATTCTATGTGACTGTACCTAAATGAAATCGTAGATCTCCCCCACCCCATTCTCCCTTGCATGTTCATGACCATAAAGAATGTCCATTCATGATATCAAAATCATATCATGCATATGTCTTCACCTTGGCAGTCTTAACTGGAGAACCTTGCAAATTGAACGAGTTCACCTGCAATTCAGGGTATTGCATCCCGATGGACAAAGTCTGTAACTATGGCAACGACTGTGGGGACAACTCAGATGAAGCTAATTGTGGTACGTTGGAAACACTTCAAGCCTTAATTTTACTTGTCCCCATTTCTTGAGATGGTTTTGTGGACTTTTCCTCCATAATTTGCAAGAATCATACCTCAAGAAGGACAAGGAGCATAAGCAAAATGCCAACTTAACAGTAAAAAAGATTCATTGAGCTCCTGACCCCTGTTGTGAATTAGAGAGGATATCTCTATAAATATTTGCTTAATTGCTGACATATTTGGTGCCTGGGTAGGGATTCTTTTGTACTAGGGGACATTTATAAATATATAAGTTTTCAAACAGCTACTGTTGCTTATCTATTATCCCCTTTTACACCACCATTTATCCTTATGATTCTGGTTTCCGCCTTTCCACCCTCCCTCATATAGTATTTTCCTGCCCTACGTTCATGGGGCACACGTCCAACCCGACCATATATGCCTAAGCAGTCGGGTCCAGATATGTTAGGTACACCGTCTGATCAATTTTCCACCCAGCCTGGCCTAGCTAACTTGATCCGCCCTTTACCCTCACGATTTCACATTCGGTTTGGCCTGTGTGTGCATTCCACTACAAAGCATCAAGGTCCTTAGAGGCCAGTTAGTGGCACTTCATTGATTCCACACAATAGAGCCAAGCAGATGTACATAGCTGTAGGTTTGATCTTGTGGTCAGAAGGAAGAAATATCATGTAATTAACTGTGACCATCAGCTGCCAGAGTGGGAGATAAGAGGGGGATATTGATGTCACCTAGCTTGGCTAACTTATTGCCCCAGAGTTCCTAGGGACCAAAGTTGCTACTGTATGCTACCCTACCCTATTCCTTCATCGGCTCACATTCACTGATAATCTTCAAAACTATAAATGTCCAATGCTGTGTAAAATCATTTTCTCCTTTGCAGTAAAAGAAATTTCTATTTAAATTTTCTTAAATACACTGTTATCTCCTGTTGTTAATTTTCCCAGCAAGCTACCCTGCTCGATGTAATTTTGAGTTAGATACCTGTGATTGGGTACAGAGCGCTATGGATGAGTTTGATTGGACACTGAGATCTGGTCTCTCAGCCAATCCTGGGACTGGACCAGTCAGTGACCACACCCAGGATTCTTCCGCAGGTATGAAATTTGTCTCTTTTTGTTATGCTGCCAGTTCATAGCACATTTCAGAATTGTAAGTCACAGAAATCATTCGAATTAAACTTACACAAAATTCAGTGATTTTTGACAGAAGAATAACTGTTTGTGACGATGGGAGATATGAAGCAGTTTATTGTTAAATCATGCCGGCTCCTGTTTGGTCACTCAACAGTTATTCATTATTAAATCATAATAGGCAATGTATGTATTGTTGCTCTTCTCAACACCAAAGTTTTCTTATGCAAGTTTTTTATGTATCGACCTCTTGTTATGACTTTACAAGGTAACTTATGGACAGAAGTTATCGAAACATTTTTAGGTTGTTTGTCATGGAAGGTATATTAGTTGGGGAGGAGGGGGGAGGTAGGATTTTGTAAAGTTTGAATATAAAGCATGCCCTCTCCAATTTACTTCTACCAGAATCTGTTCCCTCTTTAAACTTTCATCCAGGTTTCATGATTACTATCAACTCCTACAAATGTACCTGTTTTTTCTTTTCTTTGTTTTGTTCTGCCAGGTCATTACCTTTACACAGAAGTTTTTCCACCTCGTAAAGCTGGAGACAGGGCAAGCATCGTCAGCCCTACGGTGTCTGCTGCCTCTTCAGATTGTAAGGTGGGTTCTAACGGTACCAATAGGAATATAATTCATTCATAAAATTTATATGATACAAATATCATACATATAAAAAACATTTATACTAGTGTGAATTATGGGTCAGCATTTGAAATTAGATTATTTTCATATGTGCAGAATGTTTGTGTTTGTTGCTGTTTTTTGTTATTGGCGTGTACAATAACGTTACAGTAATGAGAGCTACTTTGGAGAAGTTCTCTTGATAAAAGGTTTGGTCAACATATTTTCCACATCAGTCTGTACCAACAGCTCAGTTTATAAAATGTGTGAACTCTTTGGGGTAGGTATATACTCACGCAGCGATAGGTCTGGCCAGACCAGTAATCAATATTCTCAGAGCTGCTGCAAGGTCCCTAACTTTAATGGAGTAGTTTCATCGCGGCCTAGTATTTCAGAGCCTCAGAAATTAACACTTCTTCTTCTTTCCCTTTCCTATTTACAATGACAGTTGAGATTCTGGTACCATATGGATGGTGATGACATTGGTTCCCTGCAGGCCTTCATGGTGACCTCATTCCTGTCAGATCAGTCCTCCTATAAGATGTTGGTGGACGTCCTCAACGGGGAGCAAGGCGACTGGTGGCAGCTAAGGGAAGTCACTCTGCCTAATTCTGCCAGTAACTATGCCGTAAGTTATAAAAGCCAAGCATGCTTTTGGTCTATTGATGTTTCTAGCACATGTGGCAACTGACCGTATTTTTATTTCAATTAAGAGAAGCACAGTTATTCGTTAGCAATATTTGGCTTCATAAAATAAGTTATTATGAATTGCGCTTCAATATTTGCAGTAACAATATGTTGGAAGAAATGCAGGCAGCAAATTTACCAGTAAAAATGTTTGATACGTCATGATATTTTTATTTGGTAAAATAACTTGGAAGCAACTTAATATATTGTAAATTTTGGCAAAATGCTTGTCAAAGTATAGTAAATGTCTATTGAGATATTTTGAAAACTTAAAATATTATCAAAGAGCTGATTATTTTTTAGAAATTGCCTTTACATATGTGGAAGAACATACAGGGAATGTTAAATTTGTCATGCAAAATGTTTGTCTTTACTAAAGTTATTCTTATACTCTGGAAAACATGAATAACAAAACAGATAATTCTAGAATTGTGTTTGGTATTGTTATAACAAAACAGATAACTCTAGAATTGTGTTTGGTATTGTTATAACAAAACAGATAACTCTAGAAGCTGTAACTGGAGATGGCATCCAAGGAGAGATATCTGTGGACGACGTTTCTTTATCGCCTTCCTGTATTCTTGGAGGATCTGTTCCAGGGTCTCCATTGGACAGTGATGACACCCAGCAGTATTGCTCGGATGGGAGACTGGCATGCTCTAATGGGGTAGGATGCTATCCTCTCACAAGGAAGTGTGACTTTGTACAGGATTGCAGTGACGGTTCAGATGAGACCGAATGTGGTAAGTCTGTTTATAATTAAGCTTATAGGTTTACAAAGAAGTGTTGCTGGATAGTTCTCTCACATTCAGGTTGAACATGGCCGTGTCACAAAACTTGTTGTGGAGATACATTGGGTTATATGCTCACAGTCATGAGGAGTGGTCTCTGACTCTAAACTAGACGCATTGCATCAGTCAACCCGATAGGCAGCTAATTTCTAAAGGACGTCAGTAATTTACCCCAAAGTTTCAAGCTTTGTAAAAGTAGGACGACAAATTTCGAAAATACTTTCCTTGATTTTTTTCCTGACTCTTCAGATTAATCCTAAAGATTGGAGAGTGTAGATTAGGCACTGTCGCACTAGTGGGATGCTGAGGGGAAGGGGAAGAGAGGGGACAGGGAGGGGGAGAGGGGAGAGGGGAGGGGAGGGACTGTTGGAGTGGCATTGCACAATCATCACAGTCAGGCTACATAGGACATAATCTTATGTAAGCCTACACAATAGGCAATGCTGGTCTGCAGAGACGACCTGAATTCCGACGCAGGTTTTTTTTTTGTGCAGCTATTGCAGCTTGTCTTTGTGATATGTTTTCTTGGGCACTTACGTGTCTGAAAATTTTTATTGAACTCCCAACATAAGTGACCATTATTTACACTTTTCAGCAGATCTGGGGCTATTATGATGACTTGTAAAGGCTCACTATATAAAAAAATAAAAAAATAACAACAGTGAGGTTGAAATATATATACGGAACAGCCATACTTGGACTAACCATGGTTGTTTTCAAGGGCATATTATATAGGAAGATAAATAAATTTACACATGGTGATCCTGTTAGAATCATGTGTTTTTATCCCTCTCATAGTTCTTATATTTCTACTCATCAGGGACATCTTGTGACTTTGAGTCGGGTAGATGTGGCTGGAAGAATTCAGCCAAGGACACCTTAAACTGGATCAGAGAAAATGGTGATCAAACAGACAGGATCAAGACGGGACCTACAACTGATCACACCACAGAAACGGAGCTAGGTTATATCACAAATTAAACATCTTGTTAATCCCTTTAAAACAGTGGTGGGCAACCTACGGCCCGCGGGCCACATGCGGCCCGCCAGTGATTTTATGCGGCCCGTGAGATGTCTCAAGAAAAAATTCAAATCTATTTTACATCATCACAAAAAACGAGCTAGCTGCTTAAAATTTATCGACACTAATGATGCTGTCAGGTAGGCCTTTTATCCCCATTAATTATCAACTGTACTGTATCGACATTATGTTTTTGTGAATACAGATTAAGTACACACACCAATTGCTTGAAAGTCCTCGGAATCAAAGGTTTGAAATCAACAGCAGTTCGTTGGTTAGGTGCGGCCCAGTTAATTTTTCACTTCTTTTATCTGGCCCATTCATTCAAAAAGATTGCCCACCCCTGCTTTAAACAATTTGAAATAAAAAAAGGGAAATTTTTTGCCTAGAATGGGATTTGAACCAGTCACTCTAGGATTTAAAAAAACAGGATGGAATATTTGTTAACAATAAAAAATGTTCAAATCCCAGTAATAAAGTCATGGCTGCAAAAGAGGGAAACCTGTTTTTTTTTAAAATTCACTCTTCAAAATAGGCATTTGTTGGCATGCAACAGTACTCAGAAAATAACAATGGCATACAACATGAATATTTCTAGTGAGCTACTGTGCATTTTCTTCTGTTTTTCTTAATATCCTCTTAAAAACTAAATTAACATAATCTATTCGTAAAGAAACATATTGATTCTGCTTTGAGAGGAAATGTTTTAGCCTTTGTAGACCAATCGCAAGGTTAACTTTTTTATTCAAAAATTAAATAAAAATGAGGACAAATATGCTTGTTTTGAAAAGCAGGCTTTCATGATATAATTTAGCTGCATGACGTGCTTGATACATCACTTTAGCTGCATGATATGGGATAAAACGAGAACTGAAAAGCTGTACAATGTGCAGTTAACTATTAAAATATGTATGTTGTGCCCATTTATTGATTTGTCAGAAAACTTGTATTGCCAAGAAAACCACCTCTTTTGTATGTATGTATGTATTTTAGATCCTCCTGCAAGCAGGAACTTGCAAAGAAGCCTCATTGGCTTATCAAAGCCGCAAGCTGACCGAAGTCAGTCTCTTACATTCATATTTAATGTCCATGATTTGAATTGTCAATTGTCAACAACTCTGTAACTGGACGACATACATTAATCTTGGAGTGACTCGAACCGGGGGGACCTTATGTCTTTTAAGCAACGTCTTTCTTTTCTTTTCATTATTATCGTCTTTTATTTTCATAATTATTTTCGATATGGCAGGTTACTACATGTATATAGACACTAGTTCATTAGACACTGGTGCTATAGGGGTTGATAACAATGAAAAAGCCCACCTCCAGTCATCGATGTACCAACATTCTGGTTCAGCCTGTACCCTCTCCCTCTGGTACCACATGGAGGGGAGCACCGTCGGTACCCTGAATATATTCCTCAGGACTGAAGATGAGGTAAGACACCTGAAATATCCTCAGTTTATTTACAGCTCTGTATTTTGGATATTGAACAGAGCATATGTTTAGCTAGAGGTCAATTCTGTATATGGTTTCACTTTCACATTCAATTTAGTACATCCATTAGTACCCATTACTTGTGGAAACATTAATGAAAAGATCAATGAAATGAAAAAGCTTATATTACAGGCTCCCTCTCCCCCACCCCCAGGGGCACACTTATTTTAGAGGTCAATCCTACTCTTTAACTGCAATGGAACTAATTACCTGATCATATCCCTTTATAAAGAGGAATAACAATATTAACAAATGGTTGAAAAGTCTTCTCATTTCTGGCCACTTCTGGCCAATTTTTTTTTTTCCTTTTAAAATTGTTTTGAAAGATTTGCTCATAAAACTATGCTCAGTCTTTCTTTTTTTTCTTTTTGAAGTGCACGTGAAAATTGTTATCAATATTTTTCTTTGTAGAATACCTTGTTATTTACACAATCTGGTAGCCAAGGTAACCAATGGCAATTCACCGATGACCTCACCATCGGCCATAGAGACAACTTTGAGATCATCATCGAAGCCATCAGAGGATTAACAATCACTGGTGACATAGCTATTGATGACGTCCTCTTGGAAAATTGTAACGATGGTAAGCAGCAGCCTAGTTTGTCTGATTTTGGGAGGGTTAGGTAAATGGTGGAGTGTTATGTCATGCATAATATGTTAGCAAAGTAGTCATCTTATGACTTCAACCACTCACACACCCTCCCAACCCTTCTCCTAACCCCTGTCCCCTTCCACTACTGGTCACCACCACAGATATTTAATATGTCTATTTTATATGTCTATACCATTTAATTTGGGGGAAATTGAATTTCACTTTAATGTCTTCCATTACACTTTAATATCTGAACATCTGTTGATGATTTTAATAGACACCTATTAGAGACCCTGCCTTCCATTACACTTCAATATCTGTACACCTGTTCATGATTTTAATAGACGCCTATCAAAGACCCTGCCTGCCGCTGGAGGTCCAGTGCTCCGATAGATCTTGTGCCGATCCCGATCACATCTGTGACTTTGACCTGGACTGCCCAGACGGAGAGGATGAGCAGGGCTGTGGTGAGTCTGAATCTGTCAGCAATATGGTAGTAGGACCTCAAAGATCCTCAATGTTTGTATATTAGATCCTCCTGCAAGCAGGAACTCGCTAAGAAGCCTCCTTGGCTTATCAAAGCCGCAAGCTGACCGAAGTCAGTCTCTTAGATTCATATTTAACGTCCATGATTATGAATTGTCAATTGTCAACAACTCTGTAACTGGACGACATACTCCTTTAGTGGAAATTTAGTGGAAAGCTTGTCATTGTAGGCTGACGCTCAATAAATAAGTAGTGTGAATGGGTTTAAGAATGCTTTGGACAAACACTTTAAGCATTGTAATCGGGTCTGAGTGTTTGTGTCTTCAGTTTTTTTTTCTCTCCTATAGGGTCCTTGATGGCGACTTGAGTGTCCCTCCTGATCCTTTTTTTCTACTAAACTAAACTAAGTAACTCAGATAAGTCACAGTTAAAGGGGAAGTAGTTCTAGATTCTCAGGGTTCTCTAGGTTCTAAAATTCTCTTACTATGCAAAGTTGTATAACAGTTTGAGTACATAATAACCATTGTATATTTTTAGTATCTTATGATAAGTAAAATAAACAACTGTTAATAAACTTTCCAGTGTAAACAGTAAATACTATTCTGTAATATATGTGTTAATATTTCCCATCTTTCCCGAATAGGTATGTTGTCTCTATGTAAGTGAATTATTTCTCACTTTGTGACCCCAAAAAACAGAATTTAACTTTGGCTGCAGTCGATGGTCAGGTAGCGAACACATTCAGCTGCTCTAGATATCTGTTCATTCAGAGAGAAGACTAAATTATAAACAAATGATATAATATTTACTTCCAATTGCTAGTAATGTGTATGCCTTTTCTCTGTTTTTTGGTAGTCGCAAACCCGGGGAGATGTAACTTTGATTCCAGCCAATGGGCATCTGAGTGCCAGTGGGAGCAACTGAAAAATGATGACTTGGATTGGAGTTGGGGTTCTTCCACCCCCTCGGCCAACACTGGTCCAAGCTCAGACAACACCCCCGACTCAGAAGGTTAGAAATTTCATATTTGTATTCATCAGTTTAATTAAATAAATAATTACACCAACAAAGAGGTGTTTCTACTGTCCAGGGTGAAATGAGAACTCAGGTTTTGTAGAATCTTAAAAAAATTAAAAAAACTCCTGTTTTTCTTTTTATTTGCTAGGAAGTTTTCTTTTTGTTGAATCAACAAATAAGAGGCTAGGAGAGCAGGCTAGGATAGCCTCTCCCGTATTCAATGCATCAGTTGAGAAGTGTAGAATCCGTTTTTGGTATCACATGTACGGAGCCAACATGGGAACATTGAGGGTAAGTCACTTAAAGGCATTGAAGACTCGCCCCAAACCGCGTGCGGCCATCTGAAAAAGTTAACTTTCCGTTGCTCGCAAGTGACATTTTGTTTGTGTCTCTACAAAATGCAGACAGTACAGTAATGAAACGTGATACCTTATTATCTTTAGCTGGACCTGTCCATCGCTGCTATGTACACTGTGTTGTGGGTATTGACCGCAGCTGTATGTACTGACTGTACACTAGCGTCTAATTACCGATGGTAGCAAGCTGTGTGTGTATTTTCTGGGATCGATGGTGGTGTCTAGCACTTCTGTTACACCTTGTTCGAAACTAGGTCAGATTACCGGCATTAGACGTTTCTTTTTGCACGAGTCTTCACACCCTTTAAGAGGTTCCCTGCTGTCAGTATGACTCATTTTTTTAACAGTAGTAGAGTTATCCTCCAATTTTACGCTGTGATGCGTATTTTAATGAGCTGTACTATCACACCATGTCAGAACGAAGAAATTGTAGGGTGTCGAAACCTCCTACTCACACTGTGCTAGCTTCTTATAATGTCGAAGTGTTATTCAAAGAAACAAAAAAGAGTAACCAAATGATTTGGCTGCAGCCCATCCTTTTAAACACTAATTATCGTTAAGTGTTCACATGGGAATATTTGAGGTCAAACTTCAGACCCACACAAGATCCTCTCAGCTCTAAGTACCAGGCAGGGGCAAAGTCAGGCATCTGAAAGTGTAAGGGGCACAACAAAGTGAGAGCAATATTTGGGGAGAAGGGCACAGAATGCTGGTAAAGCAAGCTGGCGAAATGCGACCCTGTTTGGAGCCACAGGGGCCAGGGGGCCGCCAAGGCACCAGGGTGGGGAGGCGAGGAGGTGAAGCCATAGGCATAGGAGCCCAGTTTGATTTGGGGGGGCTGTAACGACTTGCCCGAAAAATATAAACAAAATTTTTCGCACGCTTGGCGCGTTCAACATCTTAATCTACATATCATATAGGCATGCATCAGTTATTGCATCGCATGCCAATTACATGCAATCATATGCCCTGTTATTACCGTGCCATATCGGTTAGAAATTTTCGGGAAGTTGTTACAATAATAATGATAATAATAATATAAGTTTAACCATTGAAAAACACATTGCAATTTATTTTTATTTCAGTAGGTGCCGGAAAAATTCTCATATTGCCCGAATTTTCACAAAAATGTTTGCCCCGCCTCCTATGCCTATGGGTGAAGCCTCCTGCAGCTTTCCAGGTTTCATTGTTTCAAGAACGTAAATTAGCTTGAAATCAGCAGAATTAGGATATGTAAATTATGCTTAGTACAAGTCACATTGTCATGTATCTTCCTGCCTAAGGTTTCCTTTATGGAAATGGCAAATTTTACCCCCTTCCCTTGGCGATGCTACTAGTACCAGGTACTACAACTTTTGTGGAGAGCCATCTGTTTGCCTAAATAAATATCTAGTTTTGTTTATTTTATGTTTTTTTTTGTTTTTGCTTATTTATGTTAAGGTGTACACTCAATCCACTACGAGCGATGGTGCCCTCCTTCTCATGTGGGGAGCCACCGGTAACCAAGGCAACCAGTGGAATTATGGCAGAGCCCTGGTTACCAACAATAATAATTTCAGAGTAGTTCTGGAAGGTATTCTGGGAGGCACTGAATATTCTGACCTAGCCATCGATGATGTAAGCTTCAGCAGTTCATGCTATTCCGGTGGTAAGTAATCACTAGAAACTGTTAATTAATTGGTTAATTAGATAATTAATTAGTTAATTAGACTGTTAATTAATCGACAAGTTAACATTTGAAAAGTTGCGTAAGTCATACAGATTCTAAAAAGGAGAGAATTACAGACCTCATAAGATTACATGGTATTGTGATGAGACTGACCATACATGCATAAACTAACAGTGAGTTTCTTTTGTAGCTTGTAAAGGATCATTAGTAATAGTGTATTGCAAAATGCCAGCCTATACCACCCGAGTTCCCCTGTTTTTGGCCAAAAACAGGGGAGATTGAATATCTACCCGAGTTGGTCATGCTAGCCGTACTAAACGCTCCTCTGCGCAAATTCATGATAAAACACACTGTTTTATTTCAGTGGTCAAGCCAAACTTGTCTTTACACACAGAGAAAAGTAGTGCTGGCCATCAGAGCACTTGTGTTTACAATCATACTGGTGACTGGTCATTTAATTAGGTGCACTCAAGGATGAATCCTTAATGGCAGTATTTGGGGTACTTTATGCTATCAAGTAACAAATGATTTAATGCTGGTGTGAATTTGAGGAGGACTGTTGTTCTATAGGCAGGCTTGACAGAGTAATGAGATTGAAAAAGCTGTAAGCGTACTTTAAAGACTGCACATCCGATAAGAATTGTCAGACTAAAGTAGTTGATATGTTAATCTCAATAGCAACTCAGTGTTATAAGGTAATTCTCTTTAACAAACCTGGTGTAGTACCCATCAAGTTCTTGTGTTTGAACTATTTGTCTACAGGTAGAAATTGAAAATCTTTCTGACCCTCAGAGGTGTAACTTATTATAGGAGGGGTCTAGATCTGTAGTAGGGTAGTGAATTCATTTACAAAGCTGACAGTATCTATGTGCAGGGTTTGAGAAAGTATTCAACTGGGAGGGGAGGGGGTAGGGGTTGATATTGTCAAAAATTCTTGAACATTTGAGGCATGACTGAAAATTAAATTAGCAGATGTGGTGTTGGTGCTTTGTTTCTATGGTTTAGTTTTTGAGGTGGAGAGGTGCCTACCATGATTTTTGTTGTTGTTGTTACTATAAATGCTTATGCTATTTACAAGAACTTGAAAGGGATATACATTGCTATGTAAAACTTCCAACACGATTTGGGTTTTTTTCTTCACCACCCCCAGGAGGGTCCCCTACAACACCTGGGCAATGTGAAGATAAATTTTTCTGTGTGAAGGATGGTTACTGTGTACCAACCAGTTGGTACTGCGATGGTGTAGTGGACTGTCCAGCAGGTGGAGAGGATGAACCAGAGGCATGCGGTAAGCTCTGTTACGGTATCACAGTGAATAATCTTGCTAGGTCATTGGTAACTTTCATTTTATGGTATCACTGATGAATAATCATGCTAGGTCAATGGTAACTTTCATTTTATGGTATCACAGATGAATAATCATGCTAGGTCATTGGTAACTTTCATTTTATGGTATCACAGATGAATCAATGGTAACTTTCATTTTATGGTATCACAGATGGATAATCTTGCTAGGTCATTGGTAACTTTCATTTTATGGTATCACAGATGAATAATCATGCTAGGTCATTGGTAACTTTCATGATATGGTATCACAGATAAATAATCTTGCTAGGTCATTGGTAACTTTCATTTTATGGTATCACAGATGAATAATCATGCTAGGTCATTGGTAACTTTCATGATATGGTATCACAGATAAATAATCATGCAAGGTCATTGGTAACTTTCATTTTATGGTATCATAGATGAATAATCATGCTTGGTCATTGGTAACTTTCATTTTATGGTATCACTGATGAATAATCATGCTAGGTCAATGGTAACTTTCATTTTATGGTATCACAGATGAATAATCTTGCTAGGTCAATGATAACTTTCATTTTATGGTATCACAGATGAATAATCTTGCTAGGTCATTGGTAACTTTCACTTTATGGTATCACAGATGAATAACCTTGCTAGGTCAATGGTAACTTTCATTTTATGGTATCACAGATGAATAATCATGCTAGGTTGTTAGTAACTTTCATTTTATGGTATCACAGATGAATAATCTTGCTTGGTAACTTTCATTTTATGGTATCACAGATGAATAATCTTGCTAGGTCAATGATAACTTTCATTTTATGGTATCACATATGAATAACCTTGCTGGGTCATTGATAACTTTCATGCACATAGTTAATGGTGCAACTAGGTTAGATGTGACAATACCGGGTGTAAGAAGAGGGAAATGTGGGAGGGGGTTAAAACAAAGTGAGGGTCTAATGGGGTGGTGTGGATAGGAGGTGTAGAAGTGAATAAACATGCTTGCATAGTGGTCATTTAATTGGGGTATGTTATAGATATATATTACAAATGAGTAATGGTGCTTTATCATTGTGGGGAGTGTTGAGGGGGGGGGGCAGGGGAAATTTTAGTGGATCCATGGGGGTTGGTCACAATTTTAGGAAACATATTTCTGAATTAGTCTTATAAAATGTGGACTAGTTGGTGTCCTTTGTAGGGTTATGAATATAGCATCCAAATTTTGGCAAGGTAAAATTTTGATAAACGTTTCTAAAAGTGCCGTACTCGTGGTAACATCCGATCTGAATATTCTACCGCAATTTTCATTTGTAGGTTTTCCACGTACCCTCTTGTCATATATGATTTCACATGATTTAATCAAGATTAATATCAGATTGAGTAGAATATAATGTTATTGGCACTTTGCCATGAGAATGGAAAACTATTGAATCATTTGGACAGCCACGTTTTGTAATATAATCTTTTTCATCTCTTTTCTTCTCCATATAGTTGATCAGCCAGAAAAGAGTAAGTATGCTGAAATTATCTGGAGGGTTTTAGTCTTCCAAATTTAAGATTGTATTGGACTGATTAAAGATCAAAAGCAGGATTAATTTTACTCTCAGAACTGAAACAGAGTTAGGCAATGTAATTATTAACCCATACTAGAAATTGTACCAATATAGTCGCAAGGTTGTTATTAACAAAAACAATTTTTTTTTATGACAAATATTTTTTTTGTGCTGAAAATTGGTCACCGGCCCCTCCCCCGCCCCCCCTCCCCGCCCCCTTCAAAAACAAGTGGGCAAGTATGTATATGCATTTTAGACCAGTTTAAGATCAAATTATGGCCCCAAACTAACTTGCAGTAGTATAGACCTATTTATGGCAGTTGCATTTAATTCTGTTTTTGTAGTGAAAAGATTGAAATGTTAAAAAGAGGTAAAAACAGACTATATCCTCTCTATCTATAGCCTCTCCTATATTCAGTGCAAACATGAGGGGGACTCTAAGCTCTGTGTACCTTACTTTGATTCACTTGGAGCGGTGATCATCTGGTGTTTACATATGATACAGTTGCCACAAAGTTTATCTTGCTTACAAGGAAGCAAGATGTTTTTCAAAATTACTTTCTTCCTGGAGTTTCTGACCCTTCAGAATTTTTACCAAACATTGAAGATTGTTTAAATAAGTAAACATTACCAAGGCTCAGTACGGGAACATAATTTATCCTTAGAGGAAAAATAATATTTCTTAAGAGTGAATTTAGTGAATTTGAAGAAATTCCAACTACAGAGAATATTGACAGCAAAGCAGACATTATACAGGCGTATTATGTTTAATATAAAGATAAAAAATATGTGTAATAGCTAAACTAGTAAGCAAATCGTTGAATAAATTATACCCTGTTGACATCACAAACCATCTTCTGGAATCCACTTCATGAGGTAAGGAAACCTTTGACCAGTTAAAATAGGTTACATTCAATCAAACATATCTCTAGAGTTGGGGAAATTAAAGGCATTGAAGACTCGCCCCAAACCGCGTGCGGCCATCTGAAAGAGTTTAACTTTCCGTTTCTTGCAAGTGACGTTTTGTTTGTGTCGCTACAAAATGCAGACAGTACAGTAATGAAACGTGATACTTTTTTATCTTTAGCTGGAACTGAGATGTCTATCGCCGTATTGTTTGTACACTGTGCTGTGGGTATTGACCGCAGCTGTATGTACTGACTGTACACTAGTGTCTAAATACCGATGGTAGCAAGCTGTGTGTGTGTATTTTCTGGGATCGATGGTGGTGTCTAACACTTCTGTTACACCTCATTCGAAACTAGGTCAGATTACCGGCATTAGATGTTTCTTTTTGCGCGAGTCTTCACACCCTTTAACCAGTTAAAATAGGTTACATTCAATGAAACAAATCTAGAGTCAGGGGAAATTAAACCAAGGCGGGGGGGGGGGGGTTGAACCAACAATGTGGAATATTTGTCTCTTCAGTAAAGTTTGACATTGTCAGCCACCGGAATACCGCCTCAAACACTTTGATTGTTCATAATGTCCTGTAGTAAAATACTTTTTTCACCTTTTGGGTAGCATATTTGACAAATACAGTTTTCCATTCAGCCGGTTCTTTAGATTGTGACATGAAAATACTTGTAGGTAAGTGTCATGTTTTAATAATCGCTGTTTCTTTCTTTGTTTCACAGATAAAGCGCTTGGTATTGCACTTGGAACGATATTTGGAGTCTTAGGAGTGATTGCAATCCTTGCATTTTTGGCTTACATTTATCTAAAGTACAGGACAATTAACAATAACAGTAGCAAGTGAGTAGAAATAATATTTCCCATTTGATCCCAACCCCCCCTTATGCCCCCACCCCCTTCCTGCTCATTTTCGTGGTGTATTCACTGTTTTGTAACTACAAAAAGTAATAGTTCCACAGACCAGCAGTCACCCCATAGGGAATCTTTACATTCTTCTCATATTAAAATATTTCAGCAGACCAGAGTGTCACAACTTAAAGCATGTAGCATGGAATATAGTCCTTATATGAATCCATCCACATCTATGTATTATTGAACTACAAGTTGGTTGTCGCTGTTTTAGTCAGCTCATCTGGCATCCATCTTAGGCTTTAAGTAGTGAATCGGACAAAGTACGGATCACATCTTACGTATTACGTAGTGAATTGGACAACGTACTGATCACATCTTACCTATTAAGTAGTGAAGCTGACAACAAAGGGATCACATCTTACGCATTAAGTAGTGAATCAAACAACGGAAGGATCACATCTTACGTATTGAGTGGTGAATCGGGCAACGTACGGATCACATCTTACGTATTAAGTAGTGAATTGGACAACATACGGATCACATCTTACGTATTAAGTAGTGAATCAAACAACGGAAGGATCACATCTTACGTATTAAGTAGTGAATCAAACAACGGAAGGATCACATCTTACATATTAAGTAGTGAATCGGACAACGGAAGGATCACATCTTACGTATTAAGTAGTGAATCGAATTGAAAGACAATTGGGGCTAGATTCCACAAATATTCATGAATGTCTGTATTTTTAATTTCCGCTTGAAGGTCCTTGGTAGATGGTGCAGCTGGCATGGGTGTAGATAAGCCCACCTATGTAAACCATGAGGTACGTATCAAGGGTACCCCAAACAAATGGGTTTGAAGCTTAATACTTTACATAGCCATAAGGTTCACTTATTGTACAGAGTATTAACAATGGTATAGTGAAATTGTCCACTTATCTTTTATTCCGCTTTTGAAGGTATTTTTTTTGGGGGGGGGGGGTATTTTGATTGGCCCAGTGTTTTGATAATGCAATAACATAAACTTTGTCCAAGACTAACCTGGGAGATTGTATCCTTTCTCAGTTCCACACTGACATCCATGAGATGTAAGCTTAGGTCATACCGTAATACCTGGAATATCCAAATTCCTGTGGAGTGTAGACCAGATGTTGTCCGGACTATGATAAACACCAGATAAGGAATTGCAGTTATTAATAAATCTGAGGTGCTGAAATGTAGTGAACCATACATGCAAAGTAATATAATATCAATTATGAATGGTTTATTGTTGTACCCAGATGAAACAGGAAATGGATAAAGATGTAATGGATAATGTGGTCAGGTTGTATGTCATTCTTGCTACAGGAAGACATTTGACACCTCAACCAATTCTTATAATTAGGCCTCAGCTTTCATGTTATGGATGTTAAATACTTATGGAGGTAATTCCCCATCATGTGAACATGTTATAAAATCATGAAGAAATGTCTTGTAAGAAGTTCAAGGGTAAAACCTGAAAAATTGCATCAAGACACCAAATGTAATAAGAAACAAAATGTAGTGCTTTACAAAATCCATGCAATAAGTCGTCTTTAATGGCAAATTGCTGATCAAATTTTTTTGGCAAAATTCCTATGCAATTTAAGCAAATATGTGTACATTATTTTTGAGTACACAGTGCCATTCACTTTCTTGGTAAGTTATTATAAACAAAACTTTATCATTCTCAAAATTGTTATGCAAGATATACAAACTAGATTAATATTCTGTGAGATCCCTTAAAATCCTTCCTCAGACATAGTTTTTCTTTGAACTACAGGTCGAGTTTGGCATGGCTCCAACTTCCACTCCAGATGAAACAGCTACAACAGCCACATAAAACAGAAATGATTAGATTTGAGGCAAGCTAAAGATTCCATGATTGTGACCACTAGTCTTACTTGAGAATCAATGCAGCCATTTCAAATTTTAATATTTGATAGCTCATTTAAAGGATTTCATATATTCAGTTGTTTTTTATTAGCTTCAACTTTAATTATGGTTTTTATAAAGAGAAAGAAACACAAAGATTACATTGACAGAAAATGTTTCAAATAAATAAATGTTTTATATTTAGCCATGTTTCAAAGAAAGAAACCATTTACATATAAGCGA
The DNA here is from genome assembly GCA_000934455.1 of Apostichopus parvimensis. NCBI lineage: Eukaryota > Metazoa > Echinodermata > Holothuroidea > Aspidochirotida > Stichopodidae > Apostichopus > Apostichopus parvimensis. The sequence continues at coordinate 36,630 of KN889177.1, read as the reverse complement.
AAATATAGAAAACAAAATAGCATCTCTATGCATCACAAGAAACGTCTGGATATCTGTTATCTTTACTTGAGCCCCTTACCTTAATTTTTAACGACTTAAAAATTGAAAGAAAAAAAAATTGGCAAATCTTAGAAAATTAGTAACTCGAAGAACGTGAGGTTAAAATTCATAAAACATTGATGATAATTTTTGTGATACCTCAAGGTAACTTTCTTTGTTTTTGTTTTTATATTATTCTTATTTTACATATTTTCCATCATCAGAATATACCGCCATTGTCCTTTCTTGATTCTCTAATTGAAACCAAATCCTGATCATTGCTTTAACTTAAGTGAATTAAAAATAAATAAATCATGAAGTTTCATCAAATATTCAACCAATTTGCAGTGAAGTGGTTTGACAATTGCCCAACTTTTAGAAGTAAGTGCAACTAGAGTCATCAAATCATTACAAAACATTTCATAATACTGGGCTTTTAAATTTTTACAATGAACTAATTCAACGATTCATATTGTACTTGAACAGTAATTATCTTGTAATAGAAAAAGTCACCTTGAAACAAAAAAATGATGTCACATTGATAACAAGAGTAAGGGTAAAAAGAGAGAAATATTAACGTTTTTATCAATATAATAAGAAACTTTGACGGTTTCTCTGTGTGTATTTTTTTTAAATATAATTGTATTTCAATAACATTAATTATTTAGATCGTTGTTTAATGCAACTGGTTGCATTTCCGTTTCTTTAATTTACATCAATGGCACCACAGTTGCTGCAGCCAGCTTAAAAAGCAGCTTACAAGTTGCCAATATCAGCTGCAGCAATTTCTCATTTCCAACTTTCTGGTCTCTACACCTATTTTTCCTATTTTTCTTTCACCAAAATACCTACTTTTGTCCTATTTTATGGTCAGGTTTTGTAACGTGTTGCTAATCACCTGAGTGATTATGAGACTCATCAATCACGGTAAATTTTGCTTTTGTTTTTTTGTTGTTGGAGACAAGGAAAAAAGGGGTACAAAAATGCCACCAAAGAAAACAATTAAAAAAACAACTGTTCTTAATAATATTCAAGTTTTGGATCTCAGACATTAATTTCTCCAGTAGGGTCCCTACTTTGTCCACTTTCTTCTTATATTCAGTTTCTATCTTCTCACTTTTTTGATAGCCTTTCTCAAGGTTTGAACATCACCTTTAGATTTACCGTGCACCAAACCGACAACTTGTTCGTGCTTGAGTACAAGTGTGACTGGGAGACGTTACACGTCATATACAAATAAGTCAATTTAAGATACATCTGCCTGTTAAGTATAAATTCACTATTAAGTCATTTCAATTGTGGAATGGAGGGTTGCTGCATCAGGTACTAAGCTTGGATGAGAGGCAAACCAAAGGACTGTAGATGGAATGACCTCTATATCATCTCCCCCCCCCCCCCGGACACACACACACCCTCTACACCACCATTGGGTTTTTGCTCCTTAAATTCAAAAGCAAATACTTAAGTTTGGCATACAGTTCTCTTATGTTCTCTTAGTTAAATTTTACATCATCTGTTTTGTATCTTAAACTTTGACATACGCTAGAACAGAACTATGAGTTGAAGAAAACTATCAGCACAAACTGTGAATCCCATGTATTTCCTTTTGGTGCCTTATAAATAAAAGTGTCCATGCTTAAAAAACAGCTTTAGGATTAAAACAAAGATACAAAACCTTGCAACAACACACCTCACATGTGCAATACAAATGAGAGAAAAATATGGCATGTGACCAACTCTTCTGTTTGTGACATAGAAGCAGTTTCTTAGATGGAATCTTTTCAGTTCTTTCAAATATGGTCAGTTTGGCAGTGTACTCGGAGAAACAGGTCTGGTCTATCTGGTAGCTCTCGCATGTTGATGAACTGTCCTAACTGTTGAGTTGTGGTCCATTTATCTCAGCCTGTGTATGATTGCACCACTGTAAATAATATGAAGAAAAAATTGAAATTACAAAAAAAAATAACTACAAATATTGACGCCGATCGCCAGTTGCAAACATAGCCCCATTACTCTAAATCCATCTCCCATAGTGACCAACTTGAGATTCAAACAGTTTGTTGCATTTTACGAACAACAGATGAAATTTAACACATCTGGCTAAAGAACTACCCCAGACAAGGATATTTATCTTCTTAAGAGAAGCATTAGGACACTGTAACTAAAACAATTTGATTAGACAAGTACAACCAAATGGATTAGCCCCCCTCCCCCCTTATTGCACACACTGCTTTTTTTGTTGATTCATTAATTAACATCTCTTCCTGTTCTCTTTCTAGCCACCAGAACTATCCATGACTGATCTGTAATAATATTTTTCAGCAATTCCATCACTATGTCGTTGGGCAATTTGGACTTTTTCAAAAATTATCATGATTTGTTGCTCTTCTCGAGACCCTTCCAATATTGAAATATTGAGAAGACATTTAACTTGCTTTTCCATTCATCTGAGTTTCAATTTCTTTTTGGTTATAATTTCTTAATAAATATAACGTAACAAGATGTTCACTCCTCATCAAGTGTAACTTGATTTCTAGCTCAAAGATGCCAGTTTGATTTTGGTTAGTTGTAAATGGTACCACTTGTCGGACCGGCTGCAAGTGACAATGCCTTTGTATGAGCGCACACAGAGGTGAATAGAAAAAATAAATTTCAACCAAAAGAGTGTTAACCAAGACTTAAGGAAGAAGTACCAATCAGTGATTTGTATGCAAAAGTAATTAAAACAGTTAAAGAAAAAAAACTGGCATGCATATTAAGGAATTTAATCATCCACATGTACCAAGAATACAACTTTGATAGTAAAGGGAGTATGGTCTAATAATGTGGAACATTGTTCTGAGAAAGGTTATAGAATATTACCAAATTAATGGGTAGCAGCTAAATGACTTTTTTTATGATTTTATGAGGGGGGGGGGGGGATGGGTTGTTTCAACTATCCAAAGCCATAATTCTGAAATTCCCAAAGTCATATTCCCAGGTGGTGGAATTCTGAAATTTCTGCATTGTTGAGTGACTGTATGTCTTGTATGTATGCGTGTATGTATGTATGTATGTATGTATGTATGTATTTAGATCCTCCTGCAAGCAGGAACTCGCGAAGAAGCCTCATTGGCTTATCAAAGCCGCAAGCTGACCGAAGTCAGTCTCTTACATTCATTTTTAACGTCCATGATTATGAATTGTCAACAACTCTGTAACTGGACGACATAAAATAATCACATAGTTCACACTGCACTAGCAATTATCACAATTTCATATAATTAAGAAAGTCTTCAAAGGAGTTTGAAGTAACCTCTAAAGGTATCGAAAGAATCCAAGGAAAATCAATGATTCCCGAAGGAGAGTTAATATTCCCAAAACCATGTTGCTGATGATGAAGGCTTGTCTAAACCAATGGCCTAGCTTTGGGTAGTTAATTTTGGGGGACATAAATATTCATAGAATAGAGCCAACCAATGATCTCCCTGTACATGTACTACATATGCAAAGTCAGACAAATAAAGCCTCACAACCTAACCAAGTTCAATACTACAAGATTATGGACCAGTCAAGGTCTATTTATTCTACGATTGTATTAACTCTATGAGCCAGTAATTTTATTTCTCTCATCACTCAACACACTACTAATAGCCATCAAATAGGTCCTGATTTATATCCAGCATTATTTGAAATATAACAGGCCACACCCACCCTATGACTATTCATTCTGCTCTGCCTCTTCCTCCACCACCCCATTAGCCTCCTGCATTTCTAAAAAGGTCCTAATTTGTTTCCAGCATTATTTGAAATATAACAGGCCACACCCACCCTATGACTATTCATTCTGCTCTGCCTCTTCCTCCACTACCCCATTAGCCTCCTGCATTTCTATGTCGTCTCCTTCCTTTACAAATTTCTCCACATCGAGATTGTTTGGGACATCGTCGTCGCCGTGGTCGGGAGGGGCATGACCACTTTGTGGACGGATTCCAGCTGCTCGACATGTGAGACTAAAGGCTCTGAGGGTTAGTAAAAGAAATAAACAAGATGCGATTTAATCCATGCACCAAAACAAACAGAGAAACAGTTGCAGTGAAATGGGTTAGTATATAGAGAAGGATGACGAAAAAAAAGGAAAAGAAAGTGATGCTCGCTTTAAACAAACTTTGAAATGATCATCTGAGTAAAGGCTGGTAGACTAACACACTGTCTGATTTTGTTCATTGTAATAAACACACACTGGCTTATACAAAGAGTCACATTCTTGAAATTTGCAAGCATTGTTTTCTTGTCACTTTCCTTGATTTATTTGCTCAATAGCTGTGGTTCTGTAAGTTTTCCCAACATTTTGAGCACAATATTGTCCCAAAGAAATCCCTCTTTAAAATATTTGGCAAATATGGGTAATTTTATGCAGGGATCTTGTCACTTTCCTTGATTTATTTGATCAATAGATGTGGCTCTGTAAGTTTTCCAACATTTTGAGCACAATATTGTCCCAAAGAAATCCCTCTATAAAATATTTGGCAAATATGGGTAATTTTATACAGGTATCTTACCAATGTCACTTTCCTTGATTTATTTGATCAATAGCTGTGCCTCTGTAAGTTTTCCCAACATTTTGAGTACAATATTGTCCCAAAGAAATCCCTCTTTAAAAAATTTGGCAAATATGGGTAATTTTATACAGGTATCTTACCAATGTCACTTTCCTTGATTTATTTGATCAATAGCTGTGCCTCTGTAAGTTTTCAAACACTTTGAGCACAATATTGTCCCAAGAAATTCCCTCTGTAAAAAATTTGGCAACCCTGGGTAATTTTAAGCAGGGATCTTAGCAATGTCACTTTCCTTGATTTATTTGATCAATAGCTGTGGTTCTGTAAGTTTTCCCAACATTTTGAGCACAATATTGTCCCAAAGAAATCCCTCTATAAAAAAATTGGCAAACGTGGGTAATTTTATACAGGGATCTTAGCATGCTTGCAACCAACATGCTCTAAGGACAAGCTAATTCCAAGCATATAGAATGGGTGGGGGTTGGGTAGGGTAGGGATGGATCCAGTGAGGTGGAGAGAGAGAGAGGGAAAGTTCTTACCTTCCACTATTCGGTGGTAAGCAAAATGGAGATAGAGTAAAAAGAGCATGTGAACTGTAACGATCGTCCCAACCATAAGCAGCCTCTGTGATTTCCCTGTTGTCCGAGATATGTAGACAAAAACCTGGCAAGGAAAAGTGTCGAGAAGTTTTGGTGGCACAAAGATACAAATCTTTTGAATGCTAATACCTCTCAAATGTAATTGTGGTTTAAACGTTGGTCATTACTCCAGTTATTTGCCCAAAAAACAAACTTTCCAATGATATTGCTAAGCAATCATTTTCAAGCCAACGGATGAGGACTTCAAAACCATATTTGCAAAATCATTATATTTTTTTTCTTCAAATTTTTAAGTCGTTTTTCAAGAAATGGATTTAAAAAATCCTGCTCACCATTCTTAGGGCAGAAAGACTTCCCAGAATGCTCCACACTGAGTAGAAGAATGCGTGTGAGTGTATGCTGTGCATGACAGTACCGTAGAATAAGACCACACAAAAGGAGAACATGCTGTAACCCTGTTAGAAATAGGAAAAGGTAAGCAATGATAATAATAAACAAAACTACAAACAATTGTTATTATTATACTTTTCAATATTAATGTCAGGTGAACAGATTGCAATTGTGTCCAGCCAGTGAGTTTGAATACTTTGAACACCTCTTCATGCTCATAAAAATGTTAATTTACAATGAAAGATAAAACTGTATGAACCATTATTTCCTGACACTGTTAAAAGCTTGTCCAGGTATCGTGGTTACACAATCAAGTGTGAAATAGCGCTGTACTGTTACTCACCGTTAGGGAGAGGACTTGAACGACCGTTATGTAAGTATTTGTTATGTAAGCAACCATAAAGAAGATTCCAGAGGCTGCCAGCCAATAGCCAAAACTGATCCCCATGGCTGAACCCATCAGGGTACCCTCTCGCTAAAAGAAACCAAGAGAAATGATTTTAAAATGCATATATGAAATTTACAGCATCTTGGTGTATGGTTATATGCAAACTTGATGGTGACAGGGGTTTGAGAGTTTAAGAAGTGCTAAGAATGGCAATTACTAAATTAAAATTCAAAACAGGGACCAGCTTCAGTGTATATTCCAATTGCATGAGAGCAGATGACTTCCAAGTCCATTTCTCGTACATGCAGTAAGCTCTCAAACACCAGCTAGAAGATGGTGGGGCTAAGATGCTTGCATTATTTGTCCATGTTAACCAGACCTTGACTTACTGAGGACAAACATTTGTTTAATTCTTGTGCCAAAAACAATAGTTCCTGGTATGGCATGCCTGTGTGTATTTGGTATTTCACTAAATTTCTTATTCAATTTTAGTTTATCTGTTTCTTAACTGCCAAAAAGAAGTAATCTTCCATGTTTTGGAATCTTATGGACAATTAAGTTGTATCTTATCTTGTCGAAGGAGCTAATGTGTACTTCTAGAGGTCATTACCATGCCAGTATAATTGTCTTGCAAAGTAATGGACTTTTCTTTTTTTTATGTATTAGCGTTGTGGGACTAATGTAACAAACTATCTATACTTCATTTAAACTGAAGACAATCCCTGTGTACTACGATATATGTAAAAGGTTATATGAAATGGAAATCATTAGAAGGAACAGAGATGAATATACCTGTATTTCTATGATGAGAGACATTAAGCTCCTGCAGTTATAGATACTACTTGATAAAATAAACTTCATTGGCTAACCAGTCACGTTGTACAACTAATGAAGGAAATGTCAAAACCCTTGTACATTTTCAAATTGATTTATGCAAAGTGAGTAACAAGGTTATACCTGGAAGTATCAGGGGTTAAGAAGTTCATAGAAGTGGATGGAATAGAGAACTTCAAATCAATGTTTCAATTGGTAGGAAATGAGATGATAGGGTGCTTTAAATTGACGGAAAGCAAGCCTGAAAACTTACCACTGTGTGTCCACCATCTTTCATACCCATCAATAATATGGCTACCAGTGTGAACACAATCATCACCGGACCATAAAGTTCAGCTGGAACTTTCTGAAAGATTAGAAAATCTGCATTTATTTCACTAGATGTGAGAAAAGTTGTTTGTATCATCTCATTGCTCTCAGCCAAGGATACATTTTATTCATTTAATCCAAGGAATTGAACTAACTCATAAACAAGACTACAATAACGATTCATGTTATACTGAATAATGTCAAATAAACCCATCTACAAATGCAAAGCAAAGAAAAGTATGTCAACCCCCCCCTCCTTCACCCCCCCCCCATAATCAACTTCTTGCCTCCCTCTACATTTATTACTCTATCATGGTTTGCCTGTTAGTACCTCACCTGTGGAGTCCCAGAGGGTCTTCTTGGCATAAATGAGAACAGTAACCTGTAATGAAAGCAAATTAAGCAAAGTTAAATTTTTCATTCTCAAGTCATTCTGATGTTCTTTAGTGTCATTGGTTCAACATCAAAAAACATTTAACTTTACATCAGTTTCATTTCATTACAGTAATGCCATTCAAAGTTAGTCTGTGATTGCTTGTACCCCAAACTCTCATGTTAACAGTTCACTGTCCTAACCTGTCAGACGACATAGGCACAAAAGTGTGTCAGACTGTATTAGGCTCACATTAAGGATTTGGGTCAGCTAGATATTGAGCGCTATTCAGAGTTAACAACTGCGGTGAACTTTTGCAATGTCCTGAGCACATTTATGATGTATGACATGGTCTCTCAAAGTTTCTTAACCTGTCCATTAAGACACATATATTTGATAATGCATGTATGTATGAATGTATGTTTGTATGTATGTATTTTAGATCCTCCTGCTAGCAGGAACTTGCGAAGAAGCCTCATTGGCTTATCAAAGCCGCAAGCTGACCGAATGTATGTATTTAATAACATACATGTAATGATTCATTTAACAACACACAAATTAAGTCGTCAGCTTGACTACCAATACATTGAACATATTTAGTTTTGTTGTAATTGTTAGAATTTATTAACAGTAATACATACAACAAAATGAAATGTGATGTATTTTTTCCCCCTTACGTGTCTAAGATTTTTATCATGTAGTATTTTACAGAGTTTTATGGATATTTTAATAAACTTACCTAGACACAACTGTCTTGGGTTCCACATCGAAGTAAGGCCTCAAAATATCTATGTTAGCATAAAGGTCAAAAGCCTTCTTTGCTTGTTCTTTTCCTGTCTGCCAGACCTGCAATGCATAGAATAAATCATAAAAAAAAGAAAATCATTGAATAAGATTGATTATAAGTAGTAGAGGAAATATACTAGGAAGTTGAGAATCCACTCTCAACGATACGGAAGTCTACTTAATAACTGTAATTTAAATATCTTTGCTGAACATTGTTTTCCTCTAAATTGAAAAAGAAATAACTGATGGACTTCAGCCATGAACAACTTGAACAGGACTTTAAGCTGAATCTGTGAATTACCTGATCAGCAACCTGACTCTTGACTGCATCCATCAAGCTCTCTTGGAATCCTTCTTCCTCATCCCCATGTCTATTTCCCTCTACATCTTCATCACCAAGACCAGCTGTTGTCCTTAAGGTGTCATCGACACCAGTTGAACCGCCATTGTGGACATCATCTGTGAGATCTATGACTGCTGAAGTCTAAAGAAAAAAAGGAAAAAAATTGTTTGGCCTAATGCATATGAAGTGATGAGAACCACTGATTAAAATGAAACTAAGAATACTATACATATAAGATACAGGCATTTTAGGAAGAACACATTATTATGCCCTTGTAAATTAAACATTAGCATCTAACTGAAAAAAAGTAAGTAATTGTTCTATGACTACAATTAGCTCAAGTCACTTGTGACTAGCCAGATCTCATCAAACATTTAAAGCCATAGGCCTATATCCTGTAGGTTCTAGGTCTAGGCCTATGTTCCATTTTAGAAGTATTGTTTGATATGGTTGGAAACTTTGGTGCGACAATCATAGTGTACTACTACTAGGGATGTGTATCACTGTTATATTTGACCACATGATCATGAATAAAGCAATGTAAATTTTGCCAAATCCACCACCACTCTAAGACTAGTCCTTGCTTTACATAACTGTGGTATAAGCTTGGCCCCTAAAACCATGCCTCTCACCTTCAGTCACTGAACTCGAGGGATTTACCGAGTAAATGGCACTTTAATAGTGCTCTTACTTCCACTTTCCAGTTCCACTACGTGTATGTAGGCCTAAGTTACAACTTATGTTATAATAGTATTAATACTAAGTTTTACTAAATACTACTGTAGTACTAGTGCAGTACTAACTAACCTAACGTTAGGAATATGTAACGGCAAATTGAACAGTTCCAAAATATGAATAATGACTGGCACTTGGGTGAGAAGGATTAGCCTCCTTGCCAGACGAGCAAAAATTAGGCGCAATGAAAAAGGGACTAGCAAAATGTTAGGAAGTATTACCTCAGCTTCTGTGTGAGGCTGCCATGTTGGACATTTGTGACCTCTTTCCACTGATCTGTACAGATCAGTGCCTCTTTCTAACAGTAAATGCTACCAGAAGCAAAACCACCTCAAAATCATATAAAAAATATTTTAATATCTACGAATTCAATATTAGAAACGTGAAAATATTACTAAAGGAAAAATAATAGTTCATATTGTAAAATTAACTTTATCTAAACATTAATGGAATTTATAGACATGCCATACGTGCAAACAAACACAAACTTGCAGCCACTCTCAGCTGTTCTGCATACACCATTTCACAAACTCAGATCAGAGACCACTGGAGCCAGTAGCACGCAGACCATGTACTCTCAATTTCAGCGTTGGCAAGAAGGAGGAAACTAGCAAGGGTTCATTCATGAAAAATTAGGGCCTAACTTTAACACTAGTATAACTAGCTTACCACTTTAAGGGTCAGTTCTCAATAAAAGGATAGGACCTAGCCGAACTTCCGCATAGGATATAGCCTAGACATGGCTTCTTAATACTCAGTAGCCTAAATCAGTAACAGTTAGTGTAGGGAAGCCTAAGTTGAAGGGTTAATTTCAGGTAGGCGTAACGTTGATATCGGAAGATATTACTAGGTCAGTGTAAATGTCTTGACAGGTCTCATAAATGGTGGTGCTTAATCCATTCCCAAGAATTGTCATCAACCCTAACATAATGTTGATTTTCAATCCCAATTTGGAATTATCCCTGTGATGAGCCAGAAATTCAACATTGTTTCTGATTTTTGACTGAAAGTTGTAATGTTGATGCTAGTAAAAGAATACTTTAAATGATATGTAAGCTAAATTATGCCAACAAAAAGTGGCAAGTTCACTGCTGGGATTGATTTAGAATTTATTTTCTCTTGAGAATTAAAATTACATAGGAATATCAAAATTAGTAGACTCAGTTAGATATTATAACATTTCAGGAAATGTTATATTCGTTTATTTTGTGTGGTGGTAAAGACATATATTTTTCTGGAGTCACTGAGATTATATGACAAGAAGAAATCAACTGTTTGCGTTATTGTGGTCTTTCATTACCTACGCTTCTGTAGTCTAACTTAAACCGGTATATCCTAACCAATCACTCAACCAGGAATAAAGCCTAACACAGCCTAATGTAGTTTATAAACAGTAGCTTTGTAACATGGACTAAACGTTACAAAAGTCAAGCTAAATTTGCTACAACTGTAGAATGCAGGGCCACTTTAGGGATCTAACCTATTATCTGGATGTGTTGATGCCCAGTCACTTAATAAGATGCCAGAACTCTACCTCAAATTATTTTCAGATCTATTAAGTACTACTGTATCTGCTAGGTGGTTCTCAAAATTGAAGTCTTGTATTAGATCTGTCCACACCGTATCTGTGCATCCACTTTTGAAATTAAGCCTTCTCATGTACATTTGTTTTTTTATAACCAGCAATTGAAATTCGGCAAAACAATGTTGAGTCATTGTCAAATTAAAGTTGTGTATTACTATTAGATGTCACCACTCTACATCAGTTCAATTGGACTTGTAACTTCTTTTATTTAGATAATAATTAGCATTACTTAACACAGTAAGTTGGCTGGGCATCTGTGCATCCGAATGTTTGGATACATCTCAGAGTGGCCAGGTATTTTGTAGTTGTTCCCCCAGTATACTGCATTAATAACATTGACTGGTACAATAGTTGTATATAATGGCATGCCTAAGGATATCTTAGGTAAAATGATACATGGACCCTTCCATTAGCTAAGATACACATTTAACTAAGAAGTAGAACAAAAATTGTCAGCTTATATACCTCAGCAATGGCCCTAGCCAAGGTCTGTTCTATGATCTCCATCCAAAAAATAAAATTTTTACCAGCCTACTGATGCTTTAAATGTGTGTAGGAGGCCCATTAGATGCACATCATGGACAATGAAAGTATAGGGTTTAATGTAGGCTTAGGTCCACAGCCATCTAGCTTTCAGTAATTGTCAAGTAAGCATATATTTTGTTGACCTAAACTGTAGGATACAACTCAGCTTTACAATAAACAATGCCTTACATAAGCAGATGGTTAGGTCTACAATATAATTGCATTAGGCCTAGGCCTTGTTCATTTATGAAAGTGTTACAATCTTTTAGGTTATACATTTTCTCTTCACTTCTCAACATGTCCATTGGGGTAGAATTTTGAAAGGTAGGTTTCCCAGCTGGTAAACCACTAGAAAAAGGGACGCAAGTTATGTTTGTTAAAGAGGGCAATGTAGCATGAATAGGTGTGGCATCTGGTTATGAGAGTTTTAAACTTGAATGTTCTGTGTACTGTATCCACTTAAGAGAACTTGTTGCTTGAAATCCTGGAAACAAAATACATTTTATTATTTCTTGCCTGTCCATCCTAGAATTAACTGAACCTGATATATAGACAGATTTCAATAAACTACTCAAGGCTTTGACTTTAATACTGAAAGTACTCTAGCAGTATATACTTAAATGAATTGAGTTATTATTAAATGTTTCGTTTCCCTGTGTTCAAAGCTTACATTTAACTGTTGACTATAAAATTTTGCATTCTGTATGAACACACAGGTGTGCTGGCTTGTTGGACGAGGTGTTTACAGCCTGAGAGAAATGAATCATGTCACGTCAAACTGAAACTCGTTGGCAGTTTGGTACCAACTATGATCAAGATGTGGTGAGTTGATCTTTATGAGTGTCTGCCTGAAAGAATGCTCAGAAGTTTTAATATTATGTTTACTTTAATAGTAAAATAAAATAAAACTGTTAGCAAACTGCTTATCCACTAGAGAGCCTGTGTAATAGAATGTGTAAAAGTAAGTTTACACATTCTATTACACATCCTCCCACAGCTCTCTTCCCCTCCTTTTTTCTCCACACCTTTCTGTCTTTGTCCCTCTCCAGTTTATTCCCTACCCTGTTCCTTTAATCCTCTCTTTGTCCCTCCACTGTTTATCTCCTACCTCTCCTCTTTCCCTGTTGCTTTCTTCTCACCATTTATTGTCTACTTATAATCCCCTTACATCTATCTCATTGTGTTCACCGTGCTCATTAACCTGTCTGTTTTCTGTGCGTGTTTTTGTCCCTTCTGTTACTGTACTTGTCATTTAGCCTCTGAAGAAGATCCTGCTAGGATCGAAACGTCAGGCCAACTTACTTTTACACATACTTACAAAATAGATACAAAATAACATTAATCAGCCATTTGTGTACATAAGTAGAAGACTTGTTTTGATTATAAGACAGAAGAATTCATCAAACTTTGAGAGTTGTAAAGACATAAATAAGCCAAATTGTGTATATCAAGATGGGATGAATATCAGTAGTGTCTTTATAACAATAGCCTCTTGAACTGGAGAATAGACATGCACACTTTTGTATGTAACTTTCAAGTTTGTTTTTAGGCTAGTCAGATGATTACATTGAATTGAACTTTAAATATCTAAAGATTTGCAATCATTTGTAACACTTGCCAAATTCACCAAACTACAGTTCCTTTACTTGATGATGTTAATGGTCCTTTGTCTCACAATCTACAGGGCTGCTTGATGTCACAAGTCAATTTAACGAAGTTGTTTTTAATTATGGATTAATTGAAAAAACAAAGATTGGAAGCAAGTTTACTTCATTACTGTTTCTCTTCTTTCAAGTCAAGCAATTTTTCTGAAAAGAAAGAATTTTCTAGAAATGTTTTTCTCCACTTTGTTTTACGACAGCCATTACTATTTGAGGATTCAGCGCCTAGAACGACTCCCAAAGATCTCATGACCGAAGATTATGAAGTAAGTTCTCTATTTTCACTTTTTTTAATAAGGTTAGATTGTATTGAGAATTTTTAAAGTAACCTTTAAAACTGACAATGATAGTGTGCAGTTTGTAAAACAACTCTTGAATGCTCATTCTCAGTCTTAGAATACCTGACATTCCTGAAGATTATTCCTGTTCGTTAACGCTCGTTTGTGGTTTGCTGTTCTCTTCAGAGTCTGGACTATGATATCTGCTACAATGAGCCTTACAAGGAGATGGTGAAGGGCAGCTCCTCCTGGATACCAAAACATTTAGAGGCAGTTAAATGGATTCTCATGTTTATAATCGGTGCAACAACTGGCCTGGTGAGATATATATATATATATATTTATGTATTTAATTCCCCATATACCTTTGCGCATCAGAAGGAACATCTGTTGAATTTTTGTTCACCAATAATAAGTTTGAGCTATTTGATAAAACAAGGTGGTGGATGAGGAAAGGTTATAGCTGCATTTGATTCCCAACTTTCAAGTTTCTGCACCATTTGTAAGATCTGATGTGATAAGCAATTTGCAGTTTTAATTTGTTGTAAAAAGTGAAAATGTTAGTACTAGTACTTTTGAGTTAGGGTATAAACTTGATAATGAAAGCCCAAACCATGAAATATTCACTCGTACTTGTTGAGATCCTTTGGCCGTAGTAAGAGATCTACATGTGGTCACAACCATTCAGCTGTCATGTAGACAAGTACTGTAGTTGACATACACACCTTAAAAACCATTATTTCGGTTCAAACCAACCGGTTTTAACTTCAGCCAAAACCATGCAGCCTTACTATGTGGTCACAACCATTCAGCTGTCATGTAGACAAGTACTGTAGTTGTATATATGTAGCATACATACCTTAAAAACCATTTTTTTGGTTCAAACCAGTTTAAAAATTGAAATCCAACCGGTTTTAACTTCAGCCAAAACCATGCAGCCTTACTATGTGGTTATAACCATTCTGCTGTTCCTAACGGTCAAGATACTAGATAATAGTTTGATCCAATGCAAAAACTTGTGTGTCGACCAAATTTAATATACTGTTATATACTTTCAATAGACAGCCTTTGAATGTAATCATTTCTGGTGATTTTTACTAAGGAACCATTTATTTTCAGGCACAGTTACTTTTAACAGACAAGTGTAGAGTGTGGTACCATAAGACTGTGGCCAAATCCAATGCAAAATGCATCTTAAACTTTATTAATATTATTTTAATATGATAACTTGTTTCTATAAAAGTTAAAAAGCATTGTTGAATGATCTTTTGTTAAATGTTTCTAAGAGACCATGATGTATGTTTCAATCTTTGGAGAAATCTTCTCCAGATTAAACAACTGAAAACTAAAACTGTAAACTGAAAAAAAAATTACAAGAGAAAACCCACAAAAGACAAAAGCATAGGGCCAGTTAAAAGAAATTTTGTTAAAACATTATTCTGCAAGGAATTATCTATAAATAGCAGAACAAAATGTTATGCACAATCAGCCAAGGTTGCTCTACAAAATGTTAGACATTTATAGCAGGTTTTTTGCTTTGCATTAACTATAGTTGTATCTATATCCATTCTAAGATAACAAATTTTTGTTAAACCTCAACGGTGCCAACCTTGTATGATGGGTGTGTTCTGGTTATGCACTTAAACTTTAACTTCTTAACATTTTTTCCCCCTTTGTTTAGGTTGCAGTGTTCATAGATTTCTTTGTGAAGAAGCTGAGTTCGTTAAAGTTCACCACAGTCGATACGTGTATCCTTTTAATATAAAAGAAAATAATCATAAAACAGACGAAATAAACTGTTAAAGTCCCTCTTTGTTTGTAACCTTGAAGTGTCCAAAATGTTATTTTCAGACTTATATAATGATGTATATATAGTGTGTACCATTGTTTCCTCTTTTGGGGGGGATTCCCGAAAGGGAAAACTATGGAGTCACTCTTACTGAACTTGCAAAATTATGAGAGGTACTCAGGATTGCAAAGTCGGCAATGACTATAACGCGGATCGCAAAGTCCGTAATTACTATTACAGTTAGATTTGTCCAACACGGCAGCATACAGAAACATTGTACTCAAAGCCGAAGGCAAAATAAATTAATTAGGTCACACATCCGGCGGAGTCTTTGCGTGATGAGTTCTTCAATACTGCCCTCATAACCTTTTGGGAAACATATCTTACTGTAGTTTTGATTTTTTTTCCTAACACAAGAAGGTTTACAATGGTTTTAACCTTCTTATACACTTCAGTAATCATGAAAGCTTAATATTTGTATAATTATTAACAGATGGAAAGTGAAAATACTGCTGTAGTTCTTAGGCTTATTTCTGCCCTCAGTATAGGCCTAGCAGGGTTTAGGTTGAATCCGTAAGGAACAGGTAACTGATGGACCGACCAAAATTATCAAAGGGTTACCGGGAGCAAAATTTTGGATCGTTCCCACCACAAATCAAGGTACCTTACACTTGTTTTGTTTCTTCAGAAAAATTTCTTCCAATTGAACAACAATCCAGAATAAATTGTGCTAATGGTTATATCTGTTTAAATACTTCGATTTGTGGCACGTTGGCTTTCCTTGTATGGTTTTGTGTTAATTCTTTAACATTAAATATGTCAGATATTACACCATGTGGCCAAGATTACAAGTGTCTCATGGCCCCGCTGGGCATCCTTATAGCGTTCAATGCTTTGTTTGTGTTAGTAGCCAGTGTCCTCTGTGCATTTGAGGTGAGACTATTAAGTTACTCTTTTGCATTCAGAGGATTTTCTCATCCTTGTGTTTCTTCAGTGTGAAGATGGTGTCCATCCGTAGGTCGGATGTCAAAGAGTATATTCTTGTTGCAGATGGGACCCTTATAGAGCGCACAAAAATAATCCACACTGCTGGTCGAAAACTTTGTATAAAGATCTTATTCAGATGTCAAATAAATCCTTTGTCACTGCAGGAAGTAGATCACAGTACAGAGAAAGAAGCAGAGCACATTGTCATCTTAATCGTTATGAAAAATATTAAAACAATCACCTTCATTTCGAATAAACGTCAAAAGAGTGGGCTAGAAATTGGTAATATTACAGTATGACTTTTCAGTGTAAAATCAATTATTAAAACATGCAAAAGACAATTTATAATAGTCATGATTCTTATGACAGGAATCCTGAAAGTTACGACCAGTCTATAAAAAAATCATATTCCAAAAACATTTACGACCGTTTTTATATGAAAATGCGACCCCTGCTCTCTTATAGGAATGTAAGAAATGACTGATCTCTGCAAATAAAATTAATAATGTGTTCATTGACCCTCCACCCCATTTAGGCTCCCATAACACTTTCTCTTTTGATTTATGTCAGCCCATTGCAGCAGGGTCTGGCATCCCAGAGATAAAGTGCTATCTGAACGGTGTTAAAGTACCTCATGTCGTCAGGTTGAAGACTCTCATTGCTAAAGCTGTAGGAGTTCTCTTTAGTGTCTCTGGTGGTGAGTCAAGTAGATTTGTGATGATCAAGTGTGTGAATGTAGAATCTATAAAGGTATCTGCTGGATAAACAGAACATCTAGAATCTAGAGTATCTGCAAATGGATTGTTAGAAACCTATTGCTTTAATTTAAAAGCAGTGGTTTACATTTTAATGAGAGGATTTTCTTCTGAGCCATGAAATTCAATGGATAAGGTTAGCTCAAACTTTCATTTCTTCATTGGTAATCCTGATAACTTGCTAACATTGTTTGTTTAGGCTTGCATTTATGATAAAATATGTGCATATGTGTATAAAAAGGGCTTTTGTGAGCAGATCACCATAAGAGATTACAGTTGGACAGTGTTCCTATCAAATCTCCTGTCTTCCCTTTTCTCCCTCCCTACCTCCCTCCCTACCATCCTACCACCTTCCTACCTCCACCCCTACCCCTGCCACGGTAGATAAAATATACATGTGCAAGACACAGAATTGTCAGAGAGCCATAGTACAGTCGATCTTGACATACAGTTATTAAGTGATGTTACATTTGTTTGTCAGGTCTGTTTGTTGGCAAGGAGGGTCCCATGATTCATAGTGGTGCAGTGGTAGGAGCAGGGATTCCTCAATTTCAGAGCATCTCCTTCAAGAAATTGAATTTCAACTTTCCATTCTTCCGGAGTGATAGGTAAGTTTTTTCAGACTTTTCTATTTTTTAATTGTTTGTCAGTTTGTGTAGAGGCCTGCAAAGAACTCATAGAACTCAATTTATTTCTTCCTCTTCTCTAATGTCTCCTAAGAAAAGCTTTTGGTTATAAACTCAAAGAGTTGTTTATTTTGTTATACTTAGTTTGTTTTATCTATTTTGTTATGCTAAGTTTGTTATATGTATTATTAAATATGCAGGTGATATGTATATTTGGTTATGTATATTTTGTTATATGTACATATTTTGTTATATGTATTTGTTTTTTCAAATTCAAAATCTTACAAAAAAACTGCCAACTGTTTTAATCAACCCTAAATGCAGTTTTTTTTTAAAAAACCTGAAAACTTAATGTTGACCTCCAAGTTAAGATGAGGAACTGGCTTGAAGAAATATTTGATGATAAATATAATTACAAGAATTTAAGCTTTGAAGCAGAATTCTGGGTTCTGCATTTAATAAAATCGTCAAATCCAAAATGAAACTTTTTTCTCTCAGAGAATATGTCAAATTTGATCACTAAATGGTATTAATTTTAATATTAATATTATTTGTGTCAACATTATTTCATCCAATTAGAAGTCTTTTCTCATAATAACGAAGAATGAACTAGACAGGTTTGTTGTTTTGTAGTACTGGGCTTCACCTGATTGAAGTAAAAGAGTGAATTTTGTATTAAATATTTTATCACTAGCCAGTCCATCATAAATGAAGATTATTTTTATTTCCATATTTAGGGATAAAAGAGACTTTGTCTCAGCAGGGGCAGCTGCTGGAGTAGCAGGTAAACAATGCATATCTTTTTTTACAAAAGAAAAAACTTTTTTATCGATTTGACTTGAAATCTTAGACAGCTACAGTACAATGTTAGAGAGCACCTAATATGAATATAATATAATAAATGGTTACTGATATAGTCAGCTTCAAACTCACAATTGAAGATACGTAAGTAAGAGTATTGATTAAGTACTGTCCATGTGATGTGAGTCATACATTAAAGGGCACCCATAGTTTATAACAAAACAAGTCATTTCTGAGAGAATCGGTTTCACACAAATACTTCTGACAAAAGTCAGCAATGATTCCAGTCAAATATTACTATAGTGTGTATATCCTCTTTAATTTAAAATGGGTTTCCATTGGATATTTATATTAGAGTAATTTCTAGCAAGGAGTCTTGTGATGTTAACATATGGTTGGCTACCTTAAAGTCGTCATGATTTATCTAATTGGGCTACAACCCACAACAAGGCAACTGCGAGGCCCCGAAGTTTGTCCCACGACTTTAACGTAATACTTCTTTCTTTCATCGGCAAACTTTTGTAAGTATTTGTACATAAAGTAGTTCCATAGTTCCCCGGTGCATTACGGTGGACTTAGAGCCACAGGTCTTGGTTTGTGAAATTGTCGAGTATTGTACCACCAGATTAAGGCAAAAAGTGAGCGGCTTGGTTTATGGTTTTTGGTACCAAGTTCAAGTTTGTTTAACATTTAAGGTATACATGTTAACACCTGATAAAGGCAAATTCATTGCCTTTATCAGGTGTTAACATGTATACCTTCAATGTTAAGCAAAAGAGAACTTAGTACAAGAAAACATAAACCAAGTCGCTTGCAAAATGTAACTTTTCCATTGATGCACTTGTTTGTTTCTATTCTTGTAAAATAATGGTATCTAGAAATATGATATCATCTTTTCCATGACACGAAGCAACATGGATAACTGTTACATTTGCTCCTTTAAAGATATGAAGTACCTCTGAATTACTAAACAATGTGTTAATCTCCAATGTCACAGCTGCATTCGGTGCTCCTATTGGAGGGGTCCTGTTCAGTCTAGAGGAGGGGTCATCGTTCTGGAATCAAGCTCTGACATGGAGAACCGTAAGTTCATATAAATTAAGGTCATTGAAACGGAACCATGATGAGGATGTGTGTGTAAGGGTGGTTACTGAAAATGAGTATCTCCACCACATGGCCATTAGAGCGTTGTGGCCAATTGGCTAAGGCGTCGGACTCGTGATCCAATGATTGCTGGTTCGACTCCTGCCTAGTTCATTACGTTGTGTCCTTGGGCAAGATGCTTTATCTCACTTGCCTCTCTCCACCCAGGGGTTAAATGGGTACCAGTGAGGTAACTTGTCATTGGGCACAGTATATAACTGCTGCCGACTGGAGGGATTGTCTCTGGGACAGGTTATCATTGACCAGGGGTAATATAACGTCTGTAAAGCGCTTTGAGACCTATCGCTGGTGTAAAGCGCTATATAAAAATCTAATATTATTAATATTATTATTTTAGTGAGACACCATCAGCAAAACAGCCTTGGCACTGTAAACATGTGATAGGAGAGGTGTGGGATGAACCCATCTACTCCCACTCACATGAACATCATAAAGTAGATGCGAAAACCCCACTGACATTCATGTGTGCAATAGGTATTGTAATGGTGAACCATCTCGCCAGACAACCATTAATGGAAACATGACACGACCATCGGTTATGTTCTCGATAGATTTACTGATGATGAGAAAAAATGAGAACCACTCAATTGATGGAGTTAGATGGAGGGGTATCAAGTTAAAAATCTGTGAATTATTACAAAGATTGGTAAGATAAACCTTAAAAAGATACGACCCAACCCAAAATGCAGCGTTAAAAGT
This sequence comes from Apostichopus parvimensis, assembly GCA_000934455.1. Classification (NCBI taxonomy): domain Eukaryota; kingdom Metazoa; phylum Echinodermata; class Holothuroidea; order Aspidochirotida; family Stichopodidae; genus Apostichopus; species Apostichopus parvimensis. Next base: position 16,423 of record KN889177.1, on the reverse strand, counting down.
ATTAGATATATATATATATATATTGTGAAAAGTTATAGTGCATTGGTTGTGAGCGGATAGGTAAGTCTGTGAATTACAGATATCTAGACGAGGCAACCTTTTGAGTGAATAAACTGATCAACTGAAGACGTATTTTTTTTTAAAGTTATTTTACGTAATATTACCTTTTTATAATCTCTTGTTTGTTATAACCTCTTAATTGTACTTTTATAACCTCCATTGTTTTTTTTGTTTTTTTATATAACCTCCTATTGTATTTTTAATAACCCCCATTGTATTTTACATTTTTGTGTTGGTATTTTAGGATTATTTTAATTAGGTTATTATTTGTTTTCACTGTATTTATTTCCTTTTTATCGTTTTTGTTTTTTGTGAAGCGCTTTGATACTTTTTGTGATTTTAGCGCTATATAAATGACGTATTTATTTTTTATGATATAATATCTTAAAAAATGTTTCCTTTGCCAGTTTTTCTGTGCCATGTCTGCAACATTTACCCTGAATTTCATGCTGTCTGGTCTTTACTTCAAAGAATGGGGTCATTTGAATATTCCAGGTCTTATCGATTTTGGATTGTTCCAGGTAAGATTTTAGTACATATTTCATATTTCTCAGGAATTAAATGTATCAGTGTATGAATATGAAATGGTATAAGTTTAGCTGAAACCCCAATCACACTCAAGCTGTTAAACACTCAAGTACATCAAATACCAATGCAGCAGAAAGTTGAACTAAGTGTTGTGATCAACACTAAGGCATGCAGACTGACTGGACTCATGTTATGTTATGCATATGATCGCAATCAAAACTATGATCTCAATTAAAAAAACATGCCTACATTTCAGTATGCATAGTTGTAACTATCGTGCAACAGAAATTTGAGCTATTTGTATTGACCCAGGGTATGGTGAGTGGCCATACCCATGTCACTTGACCTACATGTCTTCAATCGGAAACGGACTTTAAGTTTCCCTCGATTTCATTTTACTCCTGAGTGTTCTTACTTTGTGGTCATTGTCTCTTTTAGGTCCTTTTTTCATTCTAGGCTGTTAATAAACAATTCCCTTTTTTGGTGCTTTTCTGTTACCTATTCTTTGTATTGTAGTGCCTGTGATAACGTTTATGTTAATTTTGTGCACTTAAAAGAAATAAATTATGATTATTCGATATGCATATATCTCAGTGAATGAGCCCAATGTTTCATACCATAGTAACCATAAAATCCTCTCCACCAATTTCCCATGAATCAGTGCCATGGTGGGGACTGTAATCTCTGGACAGCCATGGACCTACTGTTCTTCATCGCCATGGGGTTAGGCGGGGGACTCCTGGGAGCCACATTTAATGCAATTAATAAATCCATCACCATATGCAGACTGAGACATCCATTGTTTCAAAGAAAATACGTCAGGTAAGTCCCGGCCTGACTTATGTCATTTTGCCATTTTGAAACATTCGTGTACCTCTTTGGACTCGTTTTGAACACTCCTAGTTTGAGTGAAATTGCACAAGATTTTATGATATTTTTTTATATATTTAAAAAAAAAATGAAAGACATGGATGGATAACGTATTAACATGTAATGGATAACGTATTAACAGGCTTAGAACTTCACAATGTTAGCCAAAAAAAAATCCAGTGAATACCAAAATCTACTGGCTGAAAGCAAGATCTCACTGGTAGTTAATCTGAATTGCAACACACATCAGTTACTGAACAGGTTTGTGAGAGCAGCCCAATAGAGTATTAGCTGATAATATGCAGTAATACAGGCCTAATGGTACGGTACAGAAATTATGCGCATTCCTTGACCGAAGATTGCTAACCCAACATACCATGTGTTTTTGTTCGAAATGTCTACTGTCTGGAATGAAATTTGCTAGCGGGATTCTTTCTCTACTGGCAAATGACAAAATACACATTTTGGCATTTAGCCTGTAAATAGCCAGACTTTTGAAGGTTTGATTCATGAAATGTACTAAAATCTCATTAGGCACAACAGCAGTAGGCAATAATGTTGATGGTTTATAACTAAATAAAACAAAGAATACATTTTATATTTGAAACACACAAAATTTTCTACATTGGTGTAGAGTGCTGATATGTCTGTGATTTGGAGCATCTAAATGGTTCTAATGTAACATTTAAAGATTTAAATGTTACATTAAAAGTGACAATGGAGTGCAGACATTCAGATTTAAGCATCGTAAATTGACAGGATTGTCTTGATTTGTTCAAACGTGTTCATGTGGGATAATTATAACGAAATGTCTCGCTGTGCAATTTTACATCAGCGTAAAAGGAACCATACAAGATATCACAAAACAGTCTCCTGTTTTGAAGTTTGTTTTTTTATTTTTATTTTTATTTATGATTATTATTATTATTTTTTTATTGTTGCTATGTGGAAACTGAAAGAGAATATTACAAAAACTGAAAAACCTTTCTCCCCTTTGTAGGGTTCTTGAAGCTGTATTTATTGCCATAGTAACAGCTGCCGTAGCGTTTTTGGCTGCCATGATGCTTGGTCAGTGTAAGCCTCTTTCAGTGGTAAGCGTGACATTTATTATCTTTCTTTATTGTAAATTTGTACATTGCTGTTCTTTTGTTTTCTGGGTTTTTTTTGGCCCCTTCTTCCTTCCCAACCCCCCCCCCCCTTTTATGGCTATTGTGAATTTTCTGCTACTGGATGATAAAACTAATTCTCATCAAAATGGTGCCAATTTGTAAAAATATATCAAACTCTGGATAGCTCAGTTATATACTGTAGGGAATATGTGTGGTATGTAGTTCAGATGTCGTTGGTTCAGATGTCATTCTAAGGGTAAAATCCTTTGCTGTTCCAAACCATACATACAATTTTGTAACCAAATCTCTTTGATCTGTCTGCTGATAGTTTTTGTAATATCAGTGAAACTGATTAAGTTTTAGTTCCGTCTCAATGTATCATAAATAATGATATCGCTAATTCCTTTTTGATGTGATTGTTTAAAGAAGTTATCTACATTGATATTGTGAAAAAGTCTGTGTTACAAGATTTTCTACAAACCTTGTAAATTTTTGCCGATTGGATCGAACACTCACAAAATATTCTATTCGTTTCCACTTTCCTTTTCTCCGATTAGGATTCTGCGAGTACGAGCAACATTTCTGAATCAGTTCGTACTTATTTCTGTCCTCCTGGATATTATAATGACATGGCCACGCTGTTCTTTAACCCTCAAGAAGAGGCAATCAAACAGCTTTTCCATCAGGAAGGTGTGTAGTAAGCTTTAATACAACAACTTTTCATGGAATTTTCTTGGACGACACTTTTTGTTTTATCCCCGGTTTTGTCCTCTTTTGTTCCCTTTTACAGGCATGAGCTTTTTCCGCGAATTTGCGGAATATCCGTGATTTCTTTTCTACCTCGGGGACAAATAATTTTATCCTAACACACTGTAACATACGCAAAATGGAGCCTATACCACAATTTTCCAAGTTCTGTGATTTTTTTTTTACCCAAGGCTCATCACTGCTTTTAGAAGCTTTCAGTCATATCATATTCAAAATAATAAAGACCATTTCTTTATTTTCTTTGTTTCTTTGTTTCCTAATTAGGTGCTTTCAGCCTTTCGTCTCTCGCCATTTTCTTTGGATTTTTCTTCCTTTTGTCCTGCTGGACCTACGGCTGTCTGGTTCCTAGCGGCTTGTTCGTTCCTTGCCTCCTGTGTGGAGCAGCCTATGGCAGATTTGTTGGCAATGTGTTGACCAGGTGAGGTACAGTTCATGTGTATCATGGTAGACTCAGATTATGGTAGATATGTTGGCAATGTGTTGACCAGGTGAGGTACAGTTGATGTGTAGCATGGTAGACCCAGGTTATGGTAGATTTTTTGGCAATGTGTTGACCAGGTGAGGTACAGTTGATGTGTTTCATGGTAGACTCAGATTATGGCAGATTTGTTGGCAATGTGTTGACCAGGTGAGGTACAGTTGATGTGTATCATGGTAGACTCAGATTATGGTAGATTTGTTGGCAATGTGTTGACCA
>KN889177.1:0-12341 GCA_000934455.1 Apostichopus parvimensis | reverse complement strand
GCTGCCGTAGCGTTTTTGGCTGCCATGATGCTTGGTCAGTGTAAGCCTCTTTCAGTGGTAAGCGTGACATTTATTATCTTTCCTTATTTTAAATTTGTACATTGCTGTTCTTTTGTTTTCTGGGTGTTTTTTGCCCCTTCTTCCTTCCCCCCCCCCCCCCCTTTTTCGGCTATTGTGAATTTTCTGCTACAGGATGATGTAACTAATTCTCATAAAAATGGTGCCAATTTGTAAAAATACATCAAACTCTGGATAGCTCGGTTATATACTGTAGGGAATATATGTGGTATGTATTTCAGATGTCGTTAATTCAGATGTCATTCTAAGGGTAAAGTCTTTGCTGTTCCAAACCATACATATAATTTTGTAAGCAAATTTCTCTTTGATCTGTCTGCTGATATGTATTGTATGATCAGTGAAACTGATTAAATTTTTAGTTCCGTCTCAATGTATCATAAATAATAATATCGCTAATTCTTTTTGAGGTGATTGTTTAAAGAAGTTATCTACATTGATATTGTGATAAAGTCTGTGTTGCAAGATTTTCTACAAAACTTCATGACAAGAATTAGTTCATTAACCATAGGTTGCATTTTTCAGCTCTCTTGACCTCAACTTACTGAAACTTTATCTCTCCTGCAAACAGACTGGTGAGTTTGGGAGAGTTGATTTGTTCACACCTTGCCATGTCTGCCTTGATCTGATAGTGATTTGGCTAGGTGCGAAAAGATGGGATTGATCACTCAGTTAACCAACTGGAAAAAAACCTGCCGTTCAGTACAAACAGCGGGTTTTTGGATGCAACATATAGCTAATGGACACTTTCACGGCATGTGTAAATTTTAGCTGATTGGAGTGAACACTCACAAATTATTCTATTCTATTCGTTTCCGCTTTCCTTTTCTCCAATTAGGATTCTGCGAGTACGAGCAACATTTCCGAGTCAGTTCGTACTTATTTCTGTCCTCCTGGATATTATAATGACATGGCCACGCTCTTCTTTAACCCTCAAGAAGAGGCTATCAAACAGCTTTTCCATCAGGAAGGTGGGTAGTAAGCCTTAAAGAGAGCAACTTTTCATGGAACTTTCATTGGACAATTTGTTTTATTTTATCCTGTTTTGTCCTCTTTTGTTCCATTTTTAGAAGCTTTCAGTCATATTTTTATATTAAAAATTAATTACAAATTAAAATTTAAACAAAAATTTTTAAAATTTTTAAAAAATTAATTAAATTATATTAAAAATAATAACGACCATTTCTTTATTTTCTTTTCCTAATTAGGTGCTTTCAGTCTTTCGTCACTCGCCATTTTCTTTGGATTTTTCTTCCTTCTGTCCTGTTGGACCTACGGCTGTCTGGTTCCTAGCGGGCTGTTCGTTCCATGCCTCCTGTGTGGAGCAGCCTATGGCAGATTTGTTGGCAACGTGTTGACCAGGTGAGGTACAGTTGATGTGTAGCATGGTAGACTCAGATTATGGTAGATTTGTTGGCAATGTGTTGACCGGGTGAGGTACAGTTGATGTGTATCATGGTAGACTCAGATTATGGTAGATTTGTTGGCAATGTGTTGACCGGGTGAGGTACAGTTGATGTGTATCATGGTAGACTCAGATTATGGTAGATTTGTTGGCAATGTGTTGACCAGGTGAGGTACAGTTGATGTGTATCATGTTAGACTCAGATTATGGTGGATTTGTTGGCAATGTGTTGACCAGGTGAGTTACAGTTGATGTGTATCATGGTAGACTCAGATTATGGTAGATTTGTTGGCAATGTGTTGGCCAGGTGAGGTACAGTTGATGTGTATCATGGTAGACTCAGATTATGGCAGATTTGTTGGCAATGTGTTGGCCAGGTGAGGTACAGTTGATGTGTATCATGGTAGACTTGGATTATGATGCACATTAACAAGACTTGGAACTGGCTTTTTGGTTTCGATGATAATCGTAACCTTTGCATTCATGATGGTGTGTGTGTGTGTGCTTTTGTTACGCCCAGCTTGTAAACATGATATCTCACAAAGGGAAGGTTGGACCAACTTCATATTTGAAGCGTACAAGTACCACAATGAGTACAAGAAGCCTACTGTTTTTGGTGGAGGTCAAAGGTCATTTGGGGTCGACTGGTTTAATTGTGAAAAAATTGTAAACATATCTAAAGAAGGGAAGCTTGGTCTAACTTCATGTTTGCTGTGTAAAAGTACCACATTGAGTACAAGAAGCCTTTTGTTTTATGTGGAGGTCAAAGGTCATTTGGGGTCACAAGTGGTCAAATTGTGAAAACCTTGTAAACATGATATCTCAATATGGAAGCTTGGGCAGATCTCATATTTGGTATGAAGGTAAGTGTTTACACGGGTCCAAAAATAGGGAACCGGGTACCCGAGAGCCGTTACCCGTCGGGTATCCGGGTACCGAAAAAAATTGTTTACCCTCGTGAATCGTGATTTTCAAGAAATTACATATTGGATGTTATACTAAATGAATTATATTCTCCACTGACAATGTTTTCATGTTCAAATAGGTGTAAGATAAGGTATAAAACCTTCCTAAATTATGATTGTTTCTTTCAATAACTTGTTAATAACTTCATATAATTACATCACTACTAACATTGCATTGGAGCCTCTGCTTATGTTTGCTCTCCACCTCTATTGGATCAGTCCATATAAATATCCAATTTAGCTCTTAAACAGTTTTAACTACTACTATCTATTATGCAGGCCCAAGGTTCTCATTAGCCGCGGGATTGCGCAATTTGAACGCATTTGGAATAAACGTTTAGTTAATAGCCTCTTGCGATTTATTATTTTTTAGTTATCCCGTCTATAATCCATTAGTAACATCTCGTAAATTTCCTTGTCAGTTTTTCCTTCTATGAAATAAACGAATGAAAAAATAATAATTGTGAGAATTCTTTCAGTTTCTTCCACATGGTAGCCTTATACTACACTAAGTCAATAAGGAAATCTAGCCTAACCACCTGTTTATGCGCTGAAATTTTGACGTAGTGATAAGATATCCATGGAATACTTTCATTATTGCTGTTATCTTCGACCACATGGTAGCCTAACACCACACTAAGTCAATAGGGAATCTAGCCTATACATCTGTTTATTCGCCGAAATTGTGACGCAGTTATTATTATGATTTTTTTTTACCAGATTTATATAGCGCTCTTTTCATGCTTAAGCATGTTCAAGATCGCTTAACAATGCCAACAAAATGACAAAACCCTTAAAATATTAAGAATAAAATGGACGCAGCTTAAATATTAATATAAAATATATATATATATATATATACACTAAGGAATAATTTTAAAAACAATATAGATTTACAGTGAAATTCCTAAGAAAAGTATGAGTTTTAAGTAATTTCTTAAAAGTGGCTAATGCTTTGGCATCATGGATATTATTTAGCAGTGCATTCCATAGCTTGCCAGCAGCAAAGTTAATTTGTCTGTTGCCCTATGTAGCAGTCCTTACTCTGGGGACCACTAGTGTATGGGAATTGGCCTATCTCAATGTTCTGTTAGGCTGGTACATATAGTAAGCATATCAGTATAGGTACTGAGGTGCTTGAAAATGAATTGATTTATATGCATGTACTAAATAGTTTAAATTCGACACGACGGTGAACAGGCAGCCAGTGAAGATCTCTTCAGACAGGTGTGATGTGAGAGAAACGCGAAGTTCTGGTGGTTATACGTGCCGCGGTGTTTTGGACACATTGCAGCCTATTCAAAGTCGATTGTGGTGCACCAAAAAGCAGCGAGTTGCAGTAATCAAGACGCGAGGATACTAGGCCATTCACAAGTGATTTGTATGTATGTATATGTGATCTTCCCGCAAGCAGGAACTCGCGAAAGAAGCCATGGAGGCTTATAGACTCGCAAGCTGACCGAAGCCAATCTCTCGGCACACATCCATTTAACGTCCATGTCGGGAAGTTGTTATTGAACAACACCCTTGCCAGACGACACACATTGCTGTCGGCGGGGAATCGAACCGGAGATCTCATGACTGGGAGACGCCGGCGTTAACCACTAGGCTATACACTCCGCCAATGGATGATTGGCGGAATCATCCGATTTGGATGCATCGTCAGTTAAATAAAGCCTAATGTGACCAATATTTCGAAGACTCGTATCTAGAGCTACAAACACTCTTATCTTGTTGGGACATGTTCAGATGAGAGTCAAACATTACACCAATATTTCTTACCGTTGGCGTTGGTGTGATAACAGAATCGCTGATATTTAATGAAATGTTATTGACACAGCTTTTGTTGCGCCTAGTGGAAAATAACATCACTTCCGTTTTGGCAGGGTTCAGCTTTAGCTTATTATTGTGCATCCAATTCTCGATATCAGCTAAGCATTCGGATAACAGATGCATTGCTTCCTTCTGTGCATCCTCATCGTTAGGTTTAAACGACACATACGACTGTGTGTCGTCAGCATAAAAGTGGTAGTTTAATCGGTGACGTCGAATACGTTCGCCCAACGGTGCTGTATACATACTGTACATCTTAGGACCTAAAACTGAACCTTGAGGCACGCCTTGCTTCAAGATGACACGTTCAGAATGATGATCACCGGTGGTCACAACTTGTTTGCGATCGCAGAGGTATGACGACATCCAGGACAAGGCATCTCCAGTAACACCAAATGTGTTCTCGAAACGTTGCAGCATGGTTTTATGATCGAGAGTTTCAAAGTTATAAGATATCCATGGAGTACTTTTTAATTATTGCTGTTATCTTTGACCACATGGTAGCTTAACACCACACTAAGTCAATAAGAAAATCTTTGCGTAGGATTCGGTTAATAAATTAGGAACCAGGTAGTATTGCGTCGGGTGGGTACCCGGATACCTCGTGCAAACACTAATGAAGTGTATAGCAGTAAATAAAAAAACCTTTTGATTTTGGTGGACGTCAGAGCCTCAGAGGTCATTTGCGGACAACAGGTCAAATCGTGAAAGCCTTGTTAACATGATATTGGACAGGTCTCATATTTGGTTTGTAGATGTACCATATCAAATTTAAGGAGCCTATTATTGCTGTTGGTGGAGGAGGTCAAAGGTCCTTTGAAGTCAACAAATGCGAAACATTTACTTCACTTCCCTCTTACCTGTCGCTTTACACTAACACATCTTCCTAAAACATAATATCGCAAGGGAAGCTTGGACAGATCGCATATTTGGTATGTAAATGTACAACATTGAGTACAAGAAGCCTAATGTTGTGGGCGGAGGTCAATGGTCGTATGAGTTCACCAGGGGTCAAATTATGAAAACCATGGTTATTTTCAAATATATTTCAGCAAGGACAGATGTCATATTTAGTATGTTGATGTATCTATCACATTTAGTACAAGAAGCCAGTTGTTGAGGTCAATGGTCATTTCAGGACAGCATGTGTCATTGTGAATTTATTGTTTGTTACATCACACTGCTTTTCACTGTATTATTAAGATCAAGTATGTTGTACACCCTCACTCTACATTTCTTCAGATTCATGAAGCAAAATTGCTCATGTTACATCATTGAAGCCACAATTCATTTTTTGCATTCCCCCCCCCCCCCTCCCCCCCCTTACCTTTTTTTTCACTGCGTTATACTTACCAGGGAGTTGCTAGAAGGACAAAAAATCACAGTCATTTGTATGATGGACATACATCCATTTTTGCCAATAATCTTTTGATACATTTTCTGCAATCATTTCATTCTTTGCTTTTGTTTCGGTTCAGCAAAGTGATGCAGAATCAAACATTGAAGTGGCTTTTAAGTCCAAATGTCTACATTGATGTAATATTGACAGTCATCATGATGAAATTGCAACATTTGTTGAATTTTCAACTCAAATATGAGTAAATAATATTCATGCATTGTAGTAAATCCTGAACCCCATCATATGAACATCTTTTGTTCTAAAATGCTCAAAAGTGCACAGGCATGTGTATTTATAGACTTGCTATTAAGATAATGGAGTAATGCATATGTGTGTGGGGGGAGGGGGAAGGGGCGGGGAGAGTTGAAGGAGGTGGTCTGAGAGTTGGTAGGGGGAGGGGAAGAATGACTTGAAAGTTATTATGTGTTAGTTTGCTCAAAAATTTAATGGTAAATTCTGTTGTCAGTTATGAGAATGTTTTCATTGGGAAAATTTTGTTTCGGGGCAGGCTAAGGGTGGTGATTGAACTAGAGAAAAGTCCTGTCACTGAACAGATTTGGCAAAAAAAAAGATTCAAGTTCATGTTCAAAATATTAACCTTAAATATATAAGAAGCAAATGTAATCCTTCTTGGAATGGTTAGAAGTACTTAATTCACCTGCTATGGAATGGTTTGTTCTAAATAAATAAAGTGGATGTAATTTTTGATACTTGTATTGAATTTTTAAAAACAGTTTGTTTGATCAGTTTTCTGCAAGCTGCTATATATTTTGATGAAAAGGAAGCAGTAGTTGGGATTGAACCAGGGACCTTCTGCTGCCAAAACTTTTTCTCTACCACTAGACCATTAGGTGGGAGAAAGCTTTTGCTTGCTTTTCAAATATTTAAAGATCCAGTTGTTTGGACTTAGTGTTTTTATAAAACATTTTCTCCCCGAGGGAACCTAGTCAGGGGGGAGGGGTGCCGGCGAATTCCCTTTTCCGCGAGGGAACCTTGTCATGGGGGAGGGGTGCCGGCGAACTCCCTTTTGAGCTTGGGAACCTTGTCAGTGGGAGGGGTGCGGGCGAACTCGCTTGGGAACCTTGTCAGGGGAAGGGGAACTCCCTTGACCGTTTGGGAACCTTGTCAGGGGGGAGGGGGAGAGGTGCCTTTTGGGTAGTCCTTTTGCAGCGATCACTCACCCTGGACTTGAACCAAGCCGATCAGAAACTAATCGCCTATGGAACAACCAATTACACCATTTTGGTTCCCAATGCATAAAACTTTGTTTCTTACCTTTGTACTCCCACGTCCTCCAAAGAACAGAAAATTAAAAGGCTCTGGCTGGACTTGAAGCATAGACATGCCTTCACTGGGGTTTGAACCCAAGACAAGGCGTTTGTTCTTGCTCTCCAGGCACAAGCACTAACCACTGCGCCACTGTATCTGTTGAGAAATAATGCTGGTTTCTAATATTTAAGGTTCATAATGGAAGGAAAGAGATATAAGAATAGAAAAAGGAAAACTGTCTTCACTGGGGTTTTGAACACTAGACATTGAGTTTGTCTTGCTCTCCAGGTAACAGCACTAACCACTGAGCCACTGTATCTGTTCAGAATTAATGCTTGTTTCTAATATTTGAACCTAACAATGTAAGGAGACTTAAAAAAAAATACGAAAAAGCCAGTTGGCTTTGTGATTCCTTGCCATTTACTTGGCCTAAAATTTTAAATAAGTGAGGCAATTATTTGTTATTACCAGGGGTCAAAATGTGGAAATCTTGTTATACTTGGCATGTGCATGAATCATATTGAAAAGAAGTTTATTGTTTAACGTGGAGGTTAAGGTCATCTGAGGTCACCAGATGTCAAACACTGAAAACCTTGTAAACACTATATCTCAAGTTAGGAAGCAAGGATATTTTTTATAAGTGGCATGCAGATATAGTGATAGTGTTATAGTGAATAGAAAAACTCAATTGCTTTTGGTCTTGAATGAAGGCTGGAATTTCATTTGTTTGACTATTGGATATCAGTTTTTAATGATTTGATTATTAATTCTTACTATTTTATCCATGGATTCATGATTGGATAGCACTTAATAGATTCATATTTTTGGTCTTAGTTCATATGAATGAATCGTCAAATTTTAATATTCAGGGAATAACTTTAGTGTTCGTATGTGAGGTAGTAAGTTTTGAGTGTTTTTTCTTTTAATTTGTTTCTCATCAAATTCTAACAATCCTATGGTTTTGTGCACAAAACTGCTATACAACTTTTACCTTGTGTGTCAAAGTGCGCGTTCTGCATAGCATTTTGCTGTTGCAATACAAGATCAATCGTTCCCTGAAAAAATATATAATTTTCTATCTTTGCTTTGTAACTTTAGTTCTGTTCAGTTCTAAAATTGTTAGTCATTTTACTTTTATATATCATACAAAGTTCTTTTGAGAGTGTAAATGTGATTAGCAGATAACTTTTTATTTCGTTTTGCAGTTTCTTCAACCTGAGTTCTGTTTACTCTGGCACCTTTGCTCTGATTGGTTCGGCAGCCTTTCTAGGGGGCGTGGTACGCATGACAATTAGCCTGACAGTTATACTGATTGAATCTACCAATGAGATCAGTTATGGTCTGCCAATCATGGTGACGTTGATTGTAAGTAATACTCTTGTTTCTATAGCAACGGATATCTGAAAAGTATATCCATGAAATCTTCACATAGGTTTATTTACCGGACATAGGTTTTATCACTGTAAATTAAATAGGGTTTCTGTCAGGAGTATACCTTGCCAATATTTTGTACATTGTGATAAAGGAGATAATTTGATGTTATAGCTTCTCACATCTAGTCTGCACCAAATCGTTAAAATGTTTTTCAAAATATGATTCCAATTGGTGAAACAGGGTTAATCTCCAAGATTTCCGACCAAATGATGGTAATATGCTAATAAATAAATTCATAAATTTGATTTAGTTCTCAACATGTGGTTGCCCACACACTTTCCATACTAATATTGATCGGTAACATGTGAACAACAAGTTTGAAATATTTCAAGATGTTTGACATTTATGTATGTATGTATGTATGTATGTATATGTGATCTTCCCGCAAGCAGGAACTCGCGAAAGAAGCCATGAAGGCTTATAGACTCGCAAGCTGACCGAAGCCAATCTCTCGGCACACATCCATTTAACGTCCATGTCGGGAAGTTGTTATTGAACAACACCCTTGCCAGACGACACACATTGCTGTCGGCGGGGAATCGAACCGGGGATCTCATGAATGGGAGACGCCGGCGTTAACCACTAGGCTATACACTCCGCCATTTACTCTCATACCATACCATACTCTCATACCATTTACTCTCAGTATTTGCAATGAAACCTGTCTAGAGAACCTTAAGCTACATTGTTTTATCATCTACGTATGGAATAGCATGAAATTGTTTTATTAATGGCAACTCAATGACTGCTATAAGTAAACCCTATGACATTTAATCTGCCATTTTATAAAGCACAGTTTAAAAGAAAGTACCCAGTCATGCCAGAGTTACTGGAATATCATACAACCTTTGCATAAAGTACAAACTTTTAACCAACTTTAGCTTACATGACCTCAGATAAAATTGGGCTAATTTTAATACAACCATACCGCACTCAGATTTTTAACCCAGACTTAAGTTTAAGACCGTGTTTGGAACCATTCTGATGATCCTTGACAGCTAACTGAAGACTCGGCTTGAATTTCACTATTCCTATCGGTAATATAAGGACATTGTACATTCTGATAGGCTCGTACACTGCAGTCGAAGGAATAATCATCTAGGTTACAAAAAAAGTGAGAACAATCCTTTAAAAAAAAAAAGGGTTCCAGTTTTGAGCTCACACGGTTTGCAATTCACACCTTGCAGGTCGCAAAATGGAGCGGTGACTTTTTCAACAAAGGCTTGTACGACATACATATCAACCTGAAGAATGTGCCGTTACTGGAATGGGAAGCTGATAGGCAGATGGAAACGTGAGGTTTTGGTTCTGTTTGGTTGATCTTTGCTATGCAATTAGGACTTCAGAAGGAGTGGTATGGGAAGGCTGGTGGCATAGGTTGCAGGGCCCGGGGATGGGGGGGGCCTGGGGGATGACGATTGGGGGAAATGAAAATTTGTATTCTATATGTGACATTTATTTATATATAATGGACATTGATTCTCACAAGGCTGTGAGTTTTTTGCCATTTATAGGCTGTTGCCCTCACACCTGATGTTGTGCCTTTTATATGCCATAATTTCTTCTTTTGTTAATCAATCACTCTCTTATCTGTTTTACAATAACTGCTTAACAACTTCAATGTAGTTTAAGCGAATGTCCGCAGCAATTGAGCAGCCATCTTTTCTCTTTGGTCTTTTCTTAACAGACTTCAAGTGTCTGAAATTATGGAAAGAAAAGCCTGTTACCTTCACTTAAAAACAAGGGTCCACACAATCATTGACATTTTGAAAACCACTACCCATAATGCATTTCCAGTCGTTAGCAGTTACAGAGTCTTGCATGAAGAGGAGGAAGGATCAACGTCTCGTACCGGAGTGAGTACAGCTATCAAACTCGCTGCTTCCTGCTAGGATTTCTGGCTCAAAATTATAAAAAAAAGAGCATTTTACTTTGATCAAATGTAAGAATGTTTTATGCAACACAATTCAGATGTCATACCATGCCAAATTTATCCCCTTTTTATTGAGCTTAACAGCCACAAGCCTGTTAAATGTAATGCCTGCTAATGTAAAGCCTGCTAAAAAGTTCTTTAAGAAAGCCTGTATGTTTCCTTGGGAACCTGGACTTGTTCGTAAGATTTTCCAATCAGAAAGAAAATATGTTTTATTAAGAAAATTACTGTGTAACGATTGAGTATTTTCAGTTGATACAAGACATAAAGGGTTATATTGTGTGTCCGACACAAAATTGATCTCATAACTGCTTAAACCATTCAATCCTCCTCTCCTTGCACAAGTTGGGAGTATAATGTAAGTGGAGTCAGCAGGTTTCAGTTTTATAGTGTCTTGCAATGTGCACATTGTCAAAGAAGCTATATTAATAACAACAAAAAAACTGTTTGTATCCATTTGCCAACAACCATTTCAGAAGGATATGTTCTTTAAAGATGTTGCCATAGCAACATAGCTCTATTATTTCAAGCTTTTGAATCAGAAGTAACTTGATTGTTTGTGTTTTCTTTTTTTTTGCTTGCCAAGAATTACTTTTGCAATGTTCACATTGTCAAAGAAGCTATACTAATAACAACAAAAATACTGTTTGTATCACTTTTCCAACAACCATTTCTGAATGAAATGTTCTTTAAGACATTGCTATAGCAACACAACTCTGTAATTATTTCAAGCTTTTGAGTAAATTTGTTCTGTTTTTTTTTTCCTATTCTTTTCTCTTGCTAGCTAGAATTACTTTTTTAAGGTTCAGAAATTTGTTTATGAATTTTCAAGACATTATGTTAGCTGCTTACTCATGTATACATATATTAACATGTATACATGTAACATGTATACATATATTTTGGTCATGCTCATTTGACAGTGGGAGGATATAAGCCACCATCACCACCTTATGTCAGTTAACGCCGTAGATTTCCCTCAGCAAACGATCCAGCAGTTGCGACGACATCGTTCTAACAGCAACGATTCGATGTAAGTTAATGTACAGCTCAATGGAGAATCTTAGGCACTTAAAGGCATTGAAGACTCGCCCAAAACAGCGTGCCGCCATCTTTAAAAAGTTAACTTTCCGTTGCTTGCAAGTGACGCTTTTCTCTTGTCGCTACAAAATGCAGACAGTAATGAAACCTGATACCTTGTTATCTTTAGCTGGACCTGAGATGTCCATTGCTGTATCGTTTGTACACTGTGCTGTGGGTATTGACTGCAGCTGTATGTACTGACTGTACACTAGTGTCTAATTACCGATGGTAGCAAGCTGTGTGTGTATTTTCTGTGATCGATGGTGGTGTCTAACACTTCAGTTACACCTCATTTGAAACTAGGTCAGATTACTGTCATTAGACGTTTCTTTTTGCGCGAGTCTTCACACCCTTTAAGTTTAAGCAAGGAGTGCTGTGGATAGAAGGTACTGTGATGTATCTGATTTATCTGGATGCATCCGACTTACTTGCCTCGAGTATCAAGTATTCATATACTGGTTACTCAACAATAGTTGACTGGAGACTCAAGACTATAGTGACTTGCTACAAATATTACAACTAGCTATATCCATGATTATCATTATATTTAGTCACCAAATTTTTATTTGCTGTTTTTCCAATTTTCAAGAGAAAATAGTAATTGTAATCAGGAAGCACAGCTTAAAAAAGCCCATTGTTCATAATTCCTAATTGGGCCATGCCAGATTAACATGTAGCATGCTTTGTCATATCATCTTGATATGCTGAAAGCAATATTGATTGATCTACCCTAAAATTTAATTTTTGTAAAAATGTTGTCTTTTTTTGGCACTTCTTTCAGACCTAATGGAGATGTCCCACTTCAGAGTGACTCATCATCGGTAGTCTTTCATGGTATCGTGATGAGAGATCACCTGGTGGAGCTACTTCAGAATAGAGTTTGTTTTATGGAACACAGTTCTGTAAGTAAATAGAGTTTGTTTTATGGAACACAGTTCTGTAAGT
>KN889175.1:0-11887 GCA_000934455.1 Apostichopus parvimensis | reverse complement strand
CAAGATTAATGCATGTCGTCTAGTTACAGAGTTGTTGACTATTGACAATTCATAATCATGGACGTTAAATATGAATCTAAGAGACTGACTTCGGTCAGCTTGTGGCTTTGATAAGCCAATGATGGCTTCTTCGCGAGTTCCTGCTTGCAGGAGGACCTAAAATAAATACATACACATACAAACACACATACATGTAGGCATTATATGTCATTTAAGTCCACTTAAGTATTTTCAGTTTGATGGAGCTTACAAGGTTTGTTAATGAAATGATATACAATCTGCATTACATTCTGAATTGTGTTGAACGATGAAAAGATAGCCAAGAAGTAGCTGCTCTATGGGCGTAACCATATCATTCCTTTGATTGATCAGGAGTATTCAATGAAATGCAAATGTTACTTGTGTTGATCAGGATGTTCCTCAGATACAACATAATAAGGGAACATAACACTTTTCTTTTAAGGAATTTCCTTCTGATTGATGAAAGAAGAACATATTCTAAGCTTCCTGGTGAAGTTTAAATTTAATTCCTACATTACCGTTCCCACGATGACATCAGTCAATACCTTTTGTAACCAAAATGATCTTGACGCAAGCCGATGCGATGTCATAGAAATTAAATTTACCTCCCCCAGGTATAAATTGGAACCCTGACCAATCCAAAGTAAAAAAACAATTAAGTGAAAAATACAGAAAAACAGAACAATTTGTTGTCAGTATGTAACTGTGACATCCCACCTGTTTATTTCAAGTTCACTTATGGTATCATCTGTGACAATTTTAATTGCTCAACAACGCTGAGCAGGCTTTCTTTGTAAATTTCGACCAGGATGCTTGGAACATGTAACTGAATATGTATGTCATATGTCTAATATAAATTTCCCAGAACTATCCCTTAAACATAGCTATACTAAGATAGACTAAGACCTGATTGAATGGTAATATTATAAATTAGCATTACCTACAATGATAACGCATAGCACAGTGAGTATCGTGTACTCCACATAGTATTCCGGTACAATAGTTCTGCGGTACACTAGTTTCCTACATTTGTATCTTTCAGAATATGGACCAAGAATTCTTTAAACATGCTGGATGCAAAAATATCGACGCTTTGAAGTTTAAACGGTACTTTCATGATGACTCATTGATAGGCCTTTCTTGCGAGAAGTGTCTCTCAGAATGGCTGGAGGAAGACTACTTACCATTAAACAATCTAGGGGAAGAGATAATGAACGTGGGAGGCAAAGTGCTCCGCCTGATGAAGAAACCCACTGTAGACAAGTTTACCTTTAAGATCAAGCCAGGTGAAACAGAGATTGGAAATTTGTCGAATCTTGCTGAATATCTTGTTCCCGGTGATCATATCAAGTATAAATGGTTTGCTTGTTTCTACCATCATGCAATTGTTAAGGAAGTTACCCAAGACTCAGTCACTCTGATACACTGGCAAGGTGAGGTGGGGCAAGGGAAAGCAGTGAAAAGCGCTATTCGATCAAAAATAAGGGCATCCGTAGTTGAGGAGAAAATCAGCGAGACAGATATGAGAGAGAAAGCAGAGGTCATCTTTAGGTGTGACTACGAAATGGGAATCGTCTGTGAAGATAGCAAGGTGTTAACCCTAGCGAGGGCAAATGCTTGGTTAGGTGAAACTGGTTATCTTCTCCTCGAGAATAATTGTGAACATTTCGCTGTGTTCTGTAAAATAGGTAGTCACTGGAGCTTTCAACAGGAACAGTTGATCAAATGTGTCTTCAGTTTCCTCCAGGAAACCTCCAAGCAAGCCGGTTTTGCAGTAGGATTTGATGCAGTCGGTAGCTTAGTAGAAACGGTTGTCAGTGAATCTACCAAAGTTAATGTGCTCGGCCCACAGATGCAGTCCATCGGTCTTGGCTTTGTGGTCGTATTCCAAGGGGTATCCTTGCTCTTTGATTTAAAAAAATCTTACAAATTGAGAAATGATGGAAATATTGACGAGGAGGAATTTGTGGGCAGGTTCTGGCATAATATTTACAATAGACTGGATAAAGTGTTTTTCACCGGGGTGGTTCCAACAGGATGTGTTGTTGCACTTGGGGCACTGTTGCCTGCTGCTGCAATATCAACCGCAGTGTCCATTGCAATCGGTGCAATATGTGCAGGGGTACTGGCAATCCCATGGGGTTACAATGGGGAGTTATGCTTGGGTAGTGAGGGAGTAAGCTGTTTAGTGAGAAATTTCATCAAACATCGAGATGAAAATGTCACAAGTATTCGAGAGTTATCTCCTGGAGATCACGTGGTTCTCTATCGATGGTTTCTGCATCCTCGTTGTCACATGGTTGTTACTGCCGTCGATCAATCCAGAGATATAATGTGCGTCATCAGGTTTACTTACCAACGGGGTGTTGTAGAGGAGAAAATACGATTCCATACGCCTATGTATAAAGTCATTCACCCTTTGCGGCCCTTTGCGGCGGATGAAGTCATTGAGCGAGCGAGAAGGTTCAGTGTTCCAGCTCAAGCATACGATATCTTCAAATTTAACTGTAAGCATTTTGCATTTTGGTGTGAAACTAATACAGTTCCAAGCGAAGCTTAGACGGTCATCTTCGTTCATTCCATTACATGGTGTATATTGTAACTTTATAATACAACGTTTCCTACACACAAAAATGGTAATCTGCAAAGTACATAACGACACGTACGAGAATAAGAGAGATAGCTGACAACGGTAGTGACCTTGATATTAAAAATTATGATAATGACAATGATGATAATTGTATTTTAATGGTAAAGATAAACGATAATGTATATAAAATGTAATGGTGATGACTAATGATGTTTATCAAATGTAATGTAAACATTATAATGATAATAATCATGATTTTATTAATTGTAATGGTGATGATGATGATGATAGTGGTCGTTGGTAGTAATGACGATGATCACTAATTATAATGATGGTAAAATATATTAAAGATGGTGATGGTAGGACTAATCATGGAAACACAATATTGTTACTTTTGAAATCAAGAAATACGTCGTATACACTGGATCCTTGAGACAGAATCACACCACACGAAATTTGTGCAGGGATAGGCCTACACTGCACTGGTATCGTCCAAGAATTTTACGAAGGGACGACTCTGTCACAACATTTAGGATGTTTATATGTGAAACTAAGATCAACGCACGATACCAAGTTGTAGGGGTGGATGAGCTATATGTAAGTCAGGTTTAGGATTGACTTGCACGATAACTGCGAGTTTTGAATCGTATGATTAACTGAATAGAATTAAAAATGATTTTCACTAAATCACTGACGCAATATATGAAAATGATCTGATCAAATGGTGGATATGTCAGTTGATATCTTCGATTTATTGTCCTGCTGACCATGGTGAGTGTCAAATTTAGTGTATTTACAAAGTCAATGAAACAATTTTGATATTTTGGTAATGCACTTTCAAGTCGGCCTGTTAAGGTAAAAATGTAGATAATCAGTCTGGAACGCTTAGTGTACTACGTATTAGCAAAAAACAATAAATTTCCATACCACCGTCCAAAAAATCAGAAAAATAAGTATAGGTGAGCTTCCAAACAGCTTTTCATCATCTTGCTGATGTCAAAATGTTGATTGATAGTCCACAAACATCCACTAAATTTGCTTTCTGCTTACGAGTTGAAAGACGCTAAAGTCTATAGAAGTTACTTAAATAAACATAATGACTCGCTTGTAAGGGAAACCTTGTATACCGTGTGAACTTGAAATGTACGTTTACTTCAAATTCTAATGTTATTTACAACACGATTTGGAGTGAAAACGGGGTTATTTCTTCCAGCTAATACAGTAAATTGGGATACTTATATAGATATAAATATTTGGCTTCCAGTACAAATGTGGTACCGTTCTTTGCCGGCTTAGTCTTTCAAATGAATCAGTATAAATATATATTTTATGTTCGTTTTCATTTCGAATGTTTCTCCTTATCGTGATCATATAAGCTGCTTAGTTCACTTATTCTTTGTTGAGAGCAATGTCGCCTCTCTGTACATACAATACCTTTCCATGTGTAATGTAGACATTGCTAAATAATGTCGATTTTAGTGTGAATGTCTACATTTGATTGTTTTTGTTCGAAAATAAAAATTATTTAATGTCTGTTTTATTATGATTCTTTGTAAGTGAACTATTTACGCGTTTCCTTTGCTACAGAGATATGTGTCTTGCCTACTCGTTTCTTTTCTTTTTTGATCTCGTTTTACGTTGATTTCCAGTGTATAACTTGTTTTTGTGTGTGGTTCTATCTAATAAAATCCTTGTTAAAGTTAGACAATCTCACGTTTTGATTCTAGTAGGAGCTTCTTCATAGGCTAACTGAAACGAAAAACAGACCAAGAACGCATTTAGAAACACAAATGGGCAGACAGTAAACTTAGACCAAAGAACAATGCATATATCAGAAATGAACAAGGTTTCAGTTAAGGTTAGCAGAGGTCACACTTTACGAGATTCTAAATGTCAGATCTCGTTGAACATGTGAAACGTATCACTGCTTTGACTTTCCCATGTTTAGTAAAACTTCCTTGCTGTTTTAGATGGAGGTCAAATTGCGGCTTAGGTTCATGCAATATGAACGTCATCCAGAGTTAGATTGCAAACTACTCTTCTGCTGCATATGCAATGTATTTAAAGGCAAGCAACCGCTGGGAGTGGTTTCCCTCTGAATAAGATTGGGACATTACAAAGCTGTGAAGAAAACACATGCACAACCAGACTTCTTATGATCTTATTCCAGGTCACCCTTCGTTAAATAAAAACAACCTCCGAGTCTTCTAAGGGATAATTCTAATGCTTTAATAAGTGCAGAATGGACTGTTAGAAGATGACTTTAGGCGAAATTCTAGTATGGCTATATGTCATAGTCCAAGCAGAAATAAACGTTTGAGAAATACTTATGTCTCCATTGCTATCCCGGCTTCTCTGCAAAGCTCATAAAAGCTTAATTGATGATGACGTCGATCGGCTCCCCCAGTGCAGACCTTGAAAGGATATTTTTGGTGACAAACAATGTCAGACTTATATTGAAGAGGAAAATATTCCACAATGATAGTTGAAAACCCCATTTCCATATAATTCCTCTCACTCAAGATATGGTTGATTGAATGTACCCTTTTTTGAAGGCAAAACCCGTCAACTACTAGATTGTGCACGGTACGGTATGTGATCCATCTGTCTTTGAGAAATAAAATGGTGTGCGGATGTGATGTTCAGAATTGTTGCTAAGCAATTACCATCAGCCACTAGATTTTTTTTATATTTCAGTGTTACTTCATTGTAGTATAAACTCAAAAACTTGTCATTCAAAATATGGTTTTTAAACTTTATATAAATAACTGAGCTATCGATGACAGTCAGCATCTATGTCCTAGACAGATATTAATATTGTACATCATAAGCACAGCATTCAACGGAGACCGTAAGTCTTACGAGTTCACGTTTTCTTTGTTGCGTCTAAGGAACTGACCTAATGGGTCTGTGTGTTAGACTTTATAGCCCAGTCACTTGTATTGATGAACCTCGGCAGTTTAAGGTAACACGCAAATTAAAAGCCCCGTTGACTTACACACTACATCGTAAAAGTAATGTAATCTCTAAGTCTAGATTGAAGTTCTCAATAGCCAAACGCTATCCATCACTGGAAAGCTGACAAGTTGTCCATTCATGGCATCACTAATTTCCGTATAATGACCGTGTAGATATTTTGCTATGATAGCTTGAATTTTTCGTCAATAAAACAGCCCTCTTTACTCAGTAGTAAAACATTTCGTAAGCTACTTTTAGGAGGCCTACATGGGTCTAAAATTGCCTTAATTGACACAATTTGTTCCCCTCGTGTACTTCCATGCATGCGGCTTCAACATGCAAGCCACAACAAAACAGATCTTGATTGATAGCATATAAAATTATGTTCTCCAGCTACTTTTTGGCTCTTTTCCTCGGGCGGATCGATAAAGAGTCTAATAGGAGTAAGCCACCTTAAAATGGGTCATTTCTCAATAATGAAAAATGCTACATATATGTGCAACCTGAACTGACAACATTGGCTTATAACAGTCCACTACATATATACATTGTGTGAATCGTATCATCCGTTAAAGTATAGAACAAATGTGTATATTATAATCACAGTATCACTCACACGGTACATTGAAACCACACATTTAAACTTTATTCATATCGTGGAAGACATGTCCATTGAGGCAATGATTCTATCATTAGATCAACAATGAAAGAATCTATAGTACTACTTGTGCTGTTCTCAAGTACTGATTCTGTTTCAATTGACTGAGGTTACGTGTCATACATTTAAACATATGAAAACACGAATGAATCTGAAAGGAATTTCGGGAACCCTGGCTGCCCTTGTTTATCGCGTGCTAACTGCTAATATCTTCCAGGGACTCGGTGTTTCGAAAGTAATAATTCCTTTGCTATATTTGGATGGGGGTGACCTATATGAAGCTATATTGAAGCCTAACTATGCCATCTGTAAATTAATAATGAAAATTGCTAAATAGATGTGCAACCTGAACTGACAACATTGGCTTATAACAGTCCACTACATATATACATTGTGTGAATCGTATCATCCGTCAAAGTATAGAACAAATGTGTATGTTATAATCACAGTATCACTCACACGGTACATTGAAACCACACATTTAAACTTTATTCAAATCGTTGAAGACATGTCCATTGAGGCAATGATTCTATCATTTGATCAACTATGAATGAATCTATAGTACTACTTGTGCTGTTCTCAAGTACTGATTCTGTTTCAATTGACTGAGTTTACGTGTCATACATTTACACATATGAAAACACGAATGAATCTGAAAGGAATTTCTGGAACCCTGGCTGCAGCCAGGGTTCCAGAAATAATATTAGCAGTTAGCACGAGGTAAGCAAAGGAATGCCGTTGTTTACCTCGTGCTAACTGCTAATATCTTCCAGGGACTCGGTTTTTCGAAAGTAATAATTCCTTTGCTATATTTGGACGGGGGTGACCTACAGTACAGCAAGGGTTTTGCAAGGGAAAAAAATGGGTTATCGTGAAAAGGGAGTATAGTGCAGTGCAAACCTTTATGAAGCCATGAACGCCCAACTATGTTTGATTGTCACTAGTGATCGAAAGACACTGCGTCATAGAAGAATGTACCACAACAACGAAAGTGGCGATTGATCACACTGCCAGTGACCAAAACAACCGACAAATTCTACTTCTAAATGTAAGTCAATTTATCACTTGCTTTGATTTTCTGAAAGAGAAATGAATAAACATGTTAGGTAGAATTACCTTAGGATAGAAGAAAATAATCGAAGGGGTGGTACATTAGTCTTATGATTTTAAAAAGAACGCGTCCACGGTTTACTACAATGTATAAAATAGACAAGGAATTTGCATGGGTTATATACGCAGGTATCAACATACGTGTTTTAGTATGTTTTTCTTGGGTGGCATGGGGTCGGATATGATGAGGGGAGGGGGATAGAGGGCAGCGAGAGCCGGCTGTTGAAAGGGGTGGTATATTGGTCTTATTATTTTTTTTAAGAACGCCCATGTTTTGTTGCAATGTATAGAATAGACAAGGAATTTGTATTAGTAATGGGCGGATAGAAGTGTTTTAGTATGTTTTTCTTGAGTGACATGGATGGCGTCGGATAGGGGGGTGTTAGGGTAGTGAGGGCAAGGAGAGCCGGCTGCTGAAAGGGTGGTACATTGGTCTTATTTATTTTAAAAAGAAACCCCACGTGTTTCTACAATGTATGAAATAGACAAGGGATTTGCATGCTTGTGGTATATTTGATTATACTTGATGATACTTTGATTATATTTGCTCTTATTAAGCACACAGACTACGAAAATATGGAAAAATATGAAAAAGTAAATACATAAAACGATATAACAAACCGACTACAACAAACAGTCTAAGAATAACTCATATAAAAGTGGGAAACAACTGTACCATTTTGCAAGTGTTTTCAAGTTGTACTATAGTATGTGGCTCCATTTTTTTATTTCCTTCCTGTATACATAAAAAAAGTGTAGAGAGGAGTAGTATAATACTTCAACAAGATAAATAAGTAATATAAAAGGATGGAAATGTTAAGATGATAGGATATCATATAAAATACATCTACACATGCAAAAGTTAAGACACAATACGATCTAACAAACAGACTACAACAAACATTCTAAGTGCTCGAATGGAATATATCAAGCAGCACGGTAAATAAAGAGTTTCTGTAAACTTAAACTATGTTCGGTATTTTGTAGGGATTTCTTGGATTTCTGTTCGATTTGTGCAGGAAACTATTTAGTACAGTATTCAAAGGGTGATTCTGATCACTGTAAATCTTATTAGCCATTCTTGTAAACTCAGTTCTTGCAGCAGCATTTAGCCTACTTTCTCTAAATGTTTATGGTAATCAAAATTAAATATAGCTGATGTGTATTTAAGAAACTTCATTCTTCCTCCTTTACCTTTTGTATTAAATGGTACCAGACAGGCCCTACATAAATCATATGACAGTGGTAGATTAATAGTATTGAAAACATTTTCCTTAGCATTTTTGTTAAAGAGAGACACAACGTAAGCCACACTAGATACTATATAATATACTTAATACTTAATTAATGCTTAATACTTTTGATACGTTGCAAGAAAAGGTCACACTGTCGTCGATGTATTCTCCCAGTACTCAGTTTTGGAGGTTCTAGCCACCTCGGATCCCTCAATGATAATACAATGCGATTTTGATAGAATGAGATATTTATGCTTTATGTTGTTATTGTCAAATTTGGGGGTTACGCAATAAAGTCTTGCGGTCACATGTTGGAACTCTGTCATTTACAGAACATTGATAATTTCATTGGTCAGTTTCAACAGAGCTCTTATGAATTGTGCATGATACATCGGCATATTATGTAACAGAAATGTTTGAATTTGACCTAATTTCATCCGTATATAGTAAATAATATAGCAGATAATCGCCCCCCCCCGCTCCACCCCCCCCCCCGAGGCACACCAACCTTTATTTCCGATATTTCCGATAACCCTTTATCGAACATAACTTGTCTGCCAGTGAATAAGCATGCATGTTTTTTTGATAAATCGTGTAAGATCATTCATTAATTGATTTGGCAAGACAGTATTAAACGCACTTGGAAAAGTCAAGAAAAAGACCTTTTGTTATAGTTCTTCCTTACAATCTAAATGAGACACAACATCATGCAGTACATTGATTCTTCGAGTGGCTTGTAACTTCCATTCTGGAACAGCAAGTATTACCTTCTCCTTTCTTATATCGAGCAACCTTATGGGTTAACAATCCCAATGAATGGAAACCAGGGCTGAGGGTGTATCTGTTTGGTGAAGTTCATTTGGTTTGTGTGTCCCTTTCTAACTTGGTTTATTGTTTCTAAAGGTCTGGTATAAATTCCCTTATGACCCTGGACGTCTCAGCCTGTGGAAGAAAACATCCAAGATTCTCTCAAATCTGAAGGTTGCTATACAGATTTTCTAGTAATTCAGTCTAAACGTCCCTCGTCCTTTGCTGCACAGTAACTACTTAAGAAAAATCTATGCTAGTACCTTCCAAAGTTTCATGTAAAATTATGTGACCTTTAACTGTGCAACTAGGTATTACTAAGCCAGCTAAATGTAGTTATAAATTAGGCTAGAGTAATACTTGTGATGAGCAAAGCCGCCAACAGCTAAGAGAAACCGTATTTCTTTAGTAAGATGTTACATTTGTCACGTTTCTTCATATATGAAACTGAAGACTGAAGGAAGTCATATCGAAAAGTAGACAGAAAACCAAGAGAATTAAACTATATCGCCACCCCCCCCCACCATCCCAAGTGGCACTATGGCATCACAAAATGGCAAAAAAAGGAGCTCCATGCCAAAACTTTTAAAAACCAACTTACTCCCGTGCTGTTCAAGATAATGGTATTGATATTTTTAGGGATAAGTTCATCACAAGGATCTCCGTTATATAAGTTTATTATGATGGTCTAAGATTCCTTCACTTTAATCCTAAGGTATGGTTAGGCTAACACTTAGAATGACCTAAATAATTTAACCTTGGTCTAGGTATTGTAGTCTTCGCGGTCACAATTAAACTTTGAGTGACTTATTGGTCATTTTAATACCAGTTACACCCATGGTCATCATTGTCCTGACTTACACCACCTGTTTCCTTATTAACACCTAGCTCTAATTAAATGTATCGACACTGATTCAGTAGAGAAATAGCGTCATTCCAGTCTACTGTCTTTAGCTACTCGCGCAACAGGTACACGCATCGAATGTACTGCAATCATACCACTAGGCTACTATTCAGGTATATTATTGTTGACCCACTTGTCATTCTGTTTTCACGAGTTATGGAATGCTGCATTAAACAATTAAAAGATGAGGTGGAAATATCAAAGATATTACCTTTCCATAATCTTGGGTGTTTTCAAGTGGCAGTCAGTTGGTTCTCAAATCAGTATGACATGGTTGTTATGTTCGGCTTGTTCCAAAGGGGTAATATTCGTCGTTATGCAAAAACGCATGGCCCTTGACAAATTGTGTTACTATAAGTGGTTATAATGACGCAAGTATTCGTCAGTATGTGAAAACGAGAGGGGCCTGAGGTGGACATTCGTCAAACTCGAGTCTGATATAACTAAAAAAAACTAGACAGTTTTAGAACTTCTAGCCCGACTCAATCGATTCTTCACCTTCGAAATAGGTAAGAACAATATTTAACTCAATTTCGCCAACTGTACACATTCGCCACTACGCGAAACCGGGGACAATTTATTGGTGTTCTTTTGGCAAGGTTCTATGTTGTGCGTGGTTCCTTTGTCGGTGTTTGGGATGGAGTTTCTTATGTAGAACTTGTTTTCGTGGCGGCACTTTGATATGAGTTCCGTGCATTTGTTCGGGAGGGTTTGTTTGTCTACTTTGATTTTTGTAAGTTTTTCTGTGAGACAGAGGTTGCATGTCTTCAACTCGATGTTGCAGGCTTTTGCCCTGCTGGCGATCGACCAATTGCTGGTGAATGGCTTGTTGTTCTGCTTCAGCTGCCAGATATGCTTCAAGAGTTCCGTGGCGTTTTGGTGTTTTTGGTGGTTGAACGACTACTTGTGGTTGCCATATCCGAGCTTCAAAAGGGGTTCTGTTAGACCAATGTAAGCCTTGCAGGTGTCGGTGCCTTT
Source organism: Apostichopus parvimensis (assembly GCA_000934455.1). Lineage (NCBI taxonomy): Eukaryota > Metazoa > Echinodermata > Holothuroidea > Aspidochirotida > Stichopodidae > Apostichopus > Apostichopus parvimensis. Next base: position 626 of record KN889175.1, on the reverse strand, counting down.
GACTTCGGCCTTGTACATGATGTTTGATGCCTGGCAGTTTCCATCCAGGGGGACTTACTAGTACAGTAGTACTCCTACTACTGCTACTACCTAGTATATAAACACTATCATGTAACGTATCATTTATCAACAACAATTATTTACGACATGATTGATAGAAGAGCTGATTTGCTGCTCAAAATTGGTAAAAGAAAAATTTTATTTATACATATATGAGTCTATATCATTCATAGGAAGACTGTTCTTCTGGATTTGACACATTTGGGAATAAACATGCTATACTGTAAAGATCCTTACCAGTGGATTAAATGTTGGAAAGCTGTTATCTGGCTATCTGGTTATGTGGAATTTTACCAAATTGTATGGCAAGTAATCACAAAGCCAACTGACTTTCTGGTTCCACCCTATTGTTTTGACAATGGACCGGATAGGGTCCCAAGTTTGCCTGATGGGACGAGACTAGTACCTCCATGATGGATACATGTGACAAGAGGAACCCTTGTTATTTATGGCAAAGAACACTTCATGATTTTTAAGGAATAGGCCATGTAGCACATGCCATCTTTATGTCTCTTTATTTCAAAAAGTCACCACCTGTATTTTACCACAGAGGTAGCCGAGATTTC
>KN889174.1:4010-15455 GCA_000934455.1 Apostichopus parvimensis | reverse complement strand
GGAAAGTCGGGCTGGTTCCCATCAAACTATGTAAGTGAGGACCTCGATAGGTCCAGCGCCAGTTCCAAGGGCGAGGACGTTTCCTCGTCCGTGTCCTCCGGGGAGGACTTCCTTCACGGCGTGATGACCCTGTACCCGTTCCAGGGTCGTAACAGTGAAGAGTTGAACTTTGACCAGGGTGAGAGGTTGGACATAATAGAACTCCCCGACAATGACCCCGAGTGGTGGCGGGCGAGAAACAAGGAGGGTAGGGTGGGGCTCGTGCCCCGGAACTATGTGCAAGTGATCACGGACGCCATACCGGTCTATTCACGTTTACCGTATAGCAATGGAGACAACGGTGTGGTGGATGGGGACAGTCAGGTGGACAGCTCCAGGGAAGACCTATCAGGGAAGGAGTGGTTCCACGGAAAGTTGTCGAGGGCGCAGTCCGAGAGCGTCCTACAAAGTGCGATTGAGGGTAACTTCTTAGTCCGGGAGAGTGAGGCCTTTGTAAGTATTTTGTGGTATTTTCTTACTGAACATGTACAGTAAATATATATGGAAATGCATTTGCATTTAAAATGATGACCTAAGAAAATAAAATTCCAAACAAGGGGGGTGGGGGTGTATTATGACAGAAAACAGAAAGAAAACTCTTCAGATTTTGACAAGAGTTTCTTCTGGGTACTTTAATGAGAGTAAAACAAAATATATATTGTAGCGAAAGAACAGGAAATGGAATTTGACATGTGAAAAGGTCTGTATATGCTGTATCTAAGTTATAGCACCAGACTGGTTAAGATATAGGTTAAAATAGTTAGCAAATTTTATGTGCCACTGTATTTGCTTTGTTTGTGAAATTTGTGATCTTTACATGCCCAATTCCTTAGTTACAGTGTTTAAATATCTCTCTTGCCTTAAGAGGTTTAAAGGTAGCGCAGGGTACCCTATATTGGCAAATGCCGAGGTCTCTTTACAGGAAACGAATCACCGCGTGGTAAAGTTGGAGTTTACATCGCTCCCCTCTCACGTACCTGTTTCAAACTACATTTGCACTTTTCCCATCTATCTACGTACAAGCTACGGGACTGGAAATGTTGTAGTGTTCACTGCACCCTCTATTCCCCTACTTCCCGGAACACGTATCCAGTCATTTTCTAGACTATTGCCAGTGTAAGTAGTGCACAGTGTACAGTGCACAGTGTGTAGTGCACAGTGTACAGCGTACAATGCACCGTGCACAGTGTGCAGTGCAAAGTGTACATTGCACAGTGTACAGTGCACAGTGTGCAGTGTGCAGTGCTAGGTGTACAGTGTACAGTGCACAGTTTACAGTGCAGTGTACATTGCACAGTGTGCAGTGCACAGTGTACAGTGCACAGTGTACAGTGCCCAGTGTGCAGTGTACAGTGCTAGGTGTACAGTGTGTAGTGTGCAGTGCACAGTTTGTAGTGTACATTGCACAGTGTACATTGCACAGTGTGCAGTGCACAGTGTGCAGCGTACAGTGCACAGTGTACAGTGTGTAGTGCACAGTGTGTAGTGCACAGTGTGCAGTGCACAGTGTACAGTGCACAGTGTACATTGCACAGTGTGTAGTGTACAGTGCACAGTGTACATTGCACAGTATGCATATCTCTTTTCATGAAAATGACATTAGTTTACAACGTACTGTAACTTAAACTGTAGGAGAGCATTTAGGAAAACTGTCCTTGAGTCTTGTCGACTGTTAATAACTTACTCCATGGGTTGTTGATTTATTCCCACCAAAGAAATGGAAAGACTGTTAAAGTACTTCCTCAATCTTTCAATAAGTTTGGGTATTATGATATATATTGCAACCATCTATTAAATATTACTTTCTTGTTTGTTCTAGAAATACAAAAAACCTTAGTTAATGAAAGTCTGTTTACTTTGAACACTCAGAACAGTGTACATGGTGAAAGTATTGCAGAGTATATGAAAGACGAATGTGTATACATTAACGCTTGGCTGGTCAACTTTTTGGGAAGTGCCTATCTGCTTGTTATAACCCCAAATAGAAAGTTACAGTACCCAAATTCCTGTAAGTTACACTTTGGAGAGTATTATGGACACCGTGTTTCCAGAATACCAGGATGTACAGTACCGTACTTTGTACATCAACAGGAATCCAGGATGCTCTCCCAGCGTAATATCAACTACTATAGTACCTTGAAACAACATGTACAGTATGTACAGTGTACTACATACATTGTATACACACTCAGAGATAACATTGTAAATGGGGGGGGGGGAGGTTTGTAAGGTGCACGGGATTTACCCTGGTATATTGTAAGTTTCATCTTCATATGATCCAATCGTCAATTCACATACAGTATATTAATTGCACATCAACAAAAGAGGCAATAACATGGGTAATGATCCGTAAGTTGAGAGTTATGGATAAAGGCTGGTTCATACTCCAGAGTTTAGTTTATAAAACAACAGAAGTCTTTCGCTACTCTGCTGTGAGAACGAGTTTTACTTTAATCGCAATCACCCGCTACACAAATGTACAGTGTACGATAGTAGTAGGACTCATGCCAATGCACATGTACGTATTGCAAACTACACGTTAGAAGTTCTAGCCCTGGTTAATAGTGCCACTCAGCAAACTATGTGTAATGATGGAGAGTGGAGACAAATGTGGAAAATAATAGCCGTAAGTTGAGAGGAAAGTTGGTTGATACTCCGCTAAAGTAGGGAAACCAAGTTAACAACAGTCTTGCGCTATTCTGCTGTGAAATTGAGTTTACATGTACAGTACACAAGCCCCTGCCACACTAATGTACAGCCTACAGGTGTAGTGGAACTGGTGTCAATACAACATGTACATAGCAAACTAGTTAGCACCTCTAGGTACAGTACTGTACATTAAAAGGGCCACTCAGTAAACTCCATGTAATGATGGCAATAAATGAAGAATATGATACTATTATCTTGATCAAGTTCTATATCACTTGAGAAGCTAAGTGGCAACCATTACCCTTCTTCAAGTTGTAGTCAGGTATTTGGTTGCCGCAGGGTTCAGTACCGGAGACGTCACACATAAATTTGTAATCAATCGCTCGTTCGTAATTGGTCGTCCATAAAAAGTCGTCCTCAAACTCAAGCTGGTCGTTCAGAAAGTTTGTTGAGCAATATCTGAGCAATATCGTTTATCGCGCACTTCTGTGCCGTATCGTGTGCGGAACCGGTAAATAACAACGTTAAAGTCTCAGCCGTACCTTAAAAAATACTGCGTGTGATGATGAAGTTTTGTCATAACAACGATCCGTAATTTCACAAAGATTGTTTCACAGAAAAAATAATAAAAAGTGTACAAAACAGGATAGTGACAAGCTGAAAGTGGTGGATGGGGGGGTTAGGAAAAGTGAGAAAGAAGAGAAGGGAGGAAGAGGGGGCTATTCCTTCTGACAAATAACATTTAGCCCAACAGAGAAAAACGAGGGCTATTCCTGGATTACAAGTAAACAAGACTGTATATTTAGTGACAAGGTTAAGAGGGAAAGGAGATAATATTGTTCTACCAAGTTAGGTTGGAAAACCTCCTTTGGTTCTTCCCGACAAATACCGTACTGTACTGCAGCTGTCAACAGTACAGTGGAACCCTTCATTTAAGTGGAAGGGCGTTGTCGTTGACAAAAATGTCCCATCATATATACTGTACCATACAGGTATATGCACTTACTGGATACAGATTGCCAGAAAATCAAGTGAAAAATAACAGAACAAAGCGTTCGATTAGCAAACAGGGTTGTTTCAAGCAACTGTTTAGTCGGATTTGTACAGGAGATCTTTGTGCAGGTTATCAAACTGTAAATGCTGTATTCATTGTTGTTAGTAAGTTGCACTGTAAATCAAAAAGTTACCGACTTTTGTGTAGTTTATCAAACTGTAAATATTGTATTAATTTTGTGTTAGTAACTTGAACTGTATATCATACAGTAACTTGTACACTGTCTACAGTTTAAATCCATCAGTTCAGTAGTTTTGCAGTGCTTTTAAACTGACTCTCATGTCCAGCACAGTACCAGCTCTCACTATTACAATTTAATACTACACAGCACAGCATTATAATGAACCATTGGCATTGCACACTCTGCAAGGCTCTGGTATCTCTATCCACATGTAAAAGTATTGCTCGTAAAAAAAAAACATGCCTGTTCGATTTCCTGCTTACCAACTTAAGTGGTAATATATATCCATATCAAGCGTTATGTACATGGACAGTCCATTTAGCAGTCGCACATCAACTGCAATATACAACTGTGTAAGTACTGTTATATTTGTATTGCAGAGACACAATGCATTATGGGAAAAGTTTGCAGTGCAGAATTGTGTCTGTGAAACATATCTAGCCCAAGGATGGTAATGACTATAGTGTCATATCAATACATCACATTATTGACACAGGACAGACACTAGTATATAGAAATATAAGCTGCTGTCATGTCCAATGTACAAAATAGACAAAACTGTGTTTTTCAAAGTTGAAACTAGTTCATACCCATAGATCAAATCTTGAGTACATCTTCTGACTTCTTAACATAAACTTTCCAGCCCAGAAAACCCTCCTTCCCCCCTCCCCCCCCCTCACCACTACCAAACAAGTGGTATTTTTTCCCTTTGCACTCGAACAACCTCACCTCCCTCCCCAATACTCTCCTCCCTAGATGCAGTAGAAATGTTCAATAAGTTTGTGAATCTCAGTCTTGAAGTTCCCCTGTTTTCTATTCATATTTCATACTTATATTATTTTCAGTGCAGCACTTCCTGAAGGTTGTCAACCTTCAGGAAAATCTCTGTGTGAATTAAACGAGAATATCTACCCAACCGTTATTTTTAGCTCGTCCTGACAGAGATCTTATAGAGCTCTAAGAATAAGCTCCCCCTAAAACAGCTTAAAGATTCCTTATTCGAGGCAATAAGATGTTGCAGTTATCAAGAGTCCCGTTGCTTCTGAGAACTGAACTAATCTTTGTGTGCCAGGCTTACAGTTCCCTCTGATGTTTGATGTGTCATTTCTAAAAATAAAAAAAAACGAAAAAGGAAAGAAAACCTAAAAGCAAAGTAGAAGAATAGCGTATGAAAGTACCATGTGTAGTGGTTAGTTATTTCGTACAGCGATTTCAATTAATTTATAATAAAGAAAACATTTTTTTTTTTATAAGTGCGGCCTTCAGGAGAAAACTGAGCCGTTAGACCAAAGGGACAAAAACAATAATGTCACTACTTAAAACCTGATTTGAGAATTGTGAAATGTAGGCCAGTATCTGAGTGCTCCTCTTAACTGTATTAATCTAAACCTCCATTAAAAAATCGTAAGCCTACGTTGAGACGTTAGGGAGTCCATACCTGAAGACTACTGTATGTACTGATTGTTCTCTTTAGAGAGATTTGCATCACTCCTCACTTACTCGTCTCCTCTACACACGCACTCGGATCTGCTCTTGCACTGCGCCCCCAATGACCCACCTGAAGGTCAGTGTCCTCCTACCTCCGGAATCTATCATCCAGAAGCCTGATGCACACATGTTATCTTACAGGAGTTTTTGGTTTTTTTGTCATTCGTAAATACCCAATCCCTTATGTTTTGTGGTGTTTGGCCTTCGTGAAGCTTATTGAGTACCCTTGGTCAGATTGAAAGAAATCGAAACTACTTCGCGCCCACGTTATTATCCTTTTAAGACAAATCACAAAGAAGATCTCATTTTCACAGAGTTTCAATGCAATGAAAGTTCATTTATGACTATTTTAATTTTAATTTTTTTTTTTCTTTCAATTTTTTCTTCCACCAGAGGGGTGACTTTTCTATCTCTGTGAAGGGTGCTGATAGGGTCAAGCACTTCAAAGTACACGTCGGCTCGGAAGATTCAAGGTTTCTCATTGGACAGAAGAAATTTGATAATTTAGACGACATTGTGGCACATTATAAAAATCACCCTATCTTCACTAACGAGACGACGAGGCTATTTTTGACGAGCCCGTTACCCCGCTCTTGACATGCGGTGACTCTGTAGACCCCGTGTTTTGGTGCAGGACGGGTTGTCGGTTGCGGCTCGGTAAACCGCGGTGATGGACCTCCTGTCACCATTGAAACTCTGCCATACATATATACATATACTTGATGTAAATAGACGACAAATAATCTTTTTTCGTAAATGGCTTATGAAACCGTCAACCAGTAGTGGCCAGTAAAATCATTCAGTTTGTAATGGACGTTAATTGTACAGTGTAGAAAAGGTGCCCATCTGCAAAGAACCCAGTGCTACAAAGAAGAGTGGGAAACTTGTTTTTATTTCAACGGCAAATTGTTATCATACATATCTCCTTTTTGTACGAGAGAGATAATTTGACTGTTTTTTTTTGTGTTTGTTTTTGCTTCGGTATGTCAGCAAGCAACCTTGGAAGACTTTTTTGATATTATACAAAAATTGGTCATAAAAATTGTATCATTTTTAACTTTTAATCCGTAATAGAGCTCGAGTTTGATTTTCTAACGAAGGTCATTATTGGACCGCCACAATGTTGAATGGATTATTAAATGGTGTTGATGGATTAAATTGTAAAGTAATCTCGTAAGAGATGCAATATAGTTCCATCACCAGAATGTTACAGCTGATAGAAATGAACCTAATAATACTGACTCAAAAGTTTCTCAGGAGAATACTTTGCTCTACTTCTACCACACTCTCCTCTCTTCTCTCTTCGCTTCTTTTTTTTTGGCCCCCCCTACTGGATTATCACCCTCCTTTTTGCTCCCCCTTCGCACCTTATTTTCTCATTCTCACACTTTCCTTGCTACATCTCTGCTCTGCTCTGCTCTGCTCTGCTCTGCTCTGCTCTGCTCTGCTCTGCTCTCCTCTCCTCTCCTCTCCTCTCATCTCCTCTTCTTATCCCTCACCTATCATTTGAAGAGCAACTTGGAATCATTAATGAACGGCTGATGAACCTTCACGTCTTGCTTTTAGGATGATGTCTTGGTTTCATCAGTCATATATTTATTCTTCATATTTTGAAGGAAAAAAATAAGAAATTCAGTAGGTTTGGTATAAAAGTTGCCAAACAAATGCAATATGCTGCTTTAAAGTATAAGAGATATACTTTGGCCTGGAATATATCTTACATCGATTGAAAACGCTGGAATTATTTTCTTCACTTCCTTAGGTGTTTTTTGTCTTATTAAATATATTCCAAATTTGATTTTTGCATAAAAGATGCTACTATATGCATCTATTGTAGCTCTTATGTGAAGCATTCTGTTTTGCATTGTATACCCGACAAATTATTTCATTACCCTGGCAAATATCTTTGATAATGTCGTTACGTATAACAAAATGGTGTATCTCTTCTTTTAAAAGTTTCTTGTAAGTTTCTGCATGATATGTTTTGAAGTATATCAAAAATTCAAGGAATTCTGCACCACTTTCCATGACTGAAACACTGTATATTATAAGACAGCTCAATAAGCCAAGCTTAATCAAAACAAAACTTTCATAAACTTGGGTAACTTGTCACAGAAATTCTGTGTATGAAAAGTCTTGCCATTTGTTTTTGTTTTCTTTGAATGAATGATCACAAAAATCCATCAATAACTGATGATTTTGTCAAACAATTTTGAATAAATTTGGGTTAGCTATGAAATACCATTAAAAAAGCAACATGGGAACTTTACAAGGAAAACCCTCAGCGACTAAGTGCCATGCATCTAAGGGGAAAGAAATTAAATCTTTTTCATTTTCACAGTGTTGTTGGTTTCCACGTAGACAAAAGACCGATTTCGCTCAAATTTCATATCCCTGCCATATTCTTTGATTATATCAAAATGAAGCTAGGGTGTGATTACTGGATGAAGGAGCAACCTCTTCTGCCCTCACCCATGGATCAAAGAATCATTGTAATTAGTTGTATGATCTCCCAGACAGGCAGATAATTTTCCTACTCATTTTAGGAAGGTTTTTATTGCCTTTTACAATGTGGATAGGTGGGTTTGCTCTGCGTTTAAAGACAAACCCTGACATTTTCAAATCAGAATTTCTTGTTGTTACTGTACCAGAGATGGAAAATACGGTGATTTGATGAGGCAAGACATTGTGGTTCAAGTTTATGGGGGAAGCTGCTGGAATCACAGCATATATGACAACTGTTTCACTGTACCTATGCATGCAGTTGGGTTGTATCGACAAGGAAGTGCAATGTTGAAGTTGCACATAGGCATGTACTGCAGTATAAGCCTGATATTTCAGCATTGATGAGATAAATATTAAAAAGAAAAGAAACAAGTTTGAAAAAGATAATAATTTACATTGTGTATTTCACACATAGAGGTGACCTTGTCTTGTTCCATGGAGATGATGTGTAACTTTTTTTCGAGGAATTGAATCACAGGGTATTTTTTTCAGTTCTTTCTTTGAGATTTGTTTACAATCTTTATACATCTTACTGAGCAATTGTGATCTCTATTCAGTGTACATTTTGCTTGGAAGACCCATGTAATGTGCGTGATAGACATTTTGCTGCTTACAATAATCTTGACCCATTTAATTCCCCCCCCCCCCGTCCCCCACACCCACTCCACCCCATTAGTCTAAAAGTACTTGGTTACCTACCTGTTATTTAGGTTATCAATAGGTTAGAAGAGGAAACTTTAAATGTGGTTTATGGACTTGTATGTACTTGTACTTGTGTATGTACTTGTATGTACTTGAGTACATGTTCAATAGCATGAGAATCGTATCCCTCCTCCCAAAACTGAATAATGTAAATACTAAAAAAAATGAAGAAAATATGCATGAATTTGTGCATCATTACTTTAAATGTCCATCTTCTTGATTTTCTCCTAGATCATTCATCTGTGAATTGTAAACATAACCCATTATGGAATATTGACAACATTTCACATCATTGAATTTTATGACGGTGAACAATGCCTTTATTACCCATACACATAGTTGTTATAAATCCTTTACAAAAATCTTGAAAATTTGTATTTGCTTGTAGCTTGAGTACTTGTAGAAACAGCCACTGCCGACTTCTTCTCTTTTTGCTTAAAAAAAAAAAAAAAAAAAAAGTAAAAAGAGTAGTTTTTGAAGCAAAAATCAGTTTGAGTTTAGTACCTTGACCTTCTCCCTACTACTCCTAATTGTAGAGTTTTGACCACAGTCGAATAAAAATAACCACGACCGTTTGGAATTGTTCTCATCAACATCCATATTTCACCCTCATCGCTATGATCCTCGCATATCTCTTCTCGTCGTTATTTTCTCAGAATTGCAAGTCACAACTCTGTCATCTTCAATTTCTCAGTCAGCTGTACATTTTCATCTTTTTCGATGAATATTTTTCTTTCTTTCTCTCTTTCGTTCATATTCATATGACTCAAAGGATTAGAGTTTCTCTGTATGGATTTATTTGCAGAGATATTATGACGTGGTGTTCAGGTTTGCGCGAGGATGAGCAAAAGCTGTGTCCCTTCACACGGCCGTGTTATCCAATTACGAAACATCCACAGAGGTTTAACGCAGCCTCCTGTTTCGCCCTTGAGCCGACGCTTAATACCTCGACCCTTTACACATTTCCTGCACAACTTGGGAAGTAATGAATTAACTGCTTGCTCCTGCCTGACAGCTTAGTATCCTAACTACTTTGTGAAGGAGTCTAAGCTACTTACGTTATCAGGAAATTTTGTCACTGTACAGGACATTGATTCATGAAACGGTAATTGGAACAAACAGGAGAAACCTGTTTACGAGGCTCTGCTGTGCTAGAGTTTTCGAATAAACGTATAGGCCGTTGAAGCTCCTATAACATCATTTATAGCATTCATCATCCAAGTTTCCATTCTCTGTTTTGTTTTGTTTTTTTGTTAAAAATCAATGCAATAATTTACATGCATGAAAAGAAGAGATACTTTTTATAGACAGACTTGAGTTCTATTGAAACCGACACTCTTCTTTTCGATATTTTCAAAGGTATATTGAGTAGCTGCAGGTTGTGCAATCAACATTTTGCTTGATAAAAACTTCTCATATTTTGTTTAAATTTTTCAAATTTGTTTATTTTCTTGTCAGCGTTACCTTCGGTGTAATTATTGTTTATATATGAAAAGTCTGAGGTAATTCTCGTTATTATGGTCTCTCGGACCTTCCTGCAGTGTTATCCGATGCTCGGTATGATGTCGAAGAGCAGTATGCAGACATTTTGTATCTTTCTAAATGTTCCCCTACATAATATTCTGTTGTATCAGTCTTTCTTTGTATCTGTCTGTCTGTCTGTCTGTCTGTCTGTCTGTGAGTTTCTTTGTCGCACTGGTCAGACTTTTTACTGCGTTTCACTGAGCATCTTCTAGTATTGGTACACATCTGGTTTAACGTCCTTGACGGGTTTATTCGCTCGTCCATTTCGCATGTGGTGAGGAGCCGTAACAATGTGCATCTTAAAAGCCGTTGCAAGAAATGTCAGAAGTTGTATTGTTTTTGTTTTGGTGTGCCCTGCATGAGACCACTTCCAGAGGGAAGAACAATTTCCATTGGTTTTTCTATTTACCCTTCTCAGTGTATGGTGTGGACATACAACAAACTAACAGAGGAATTTTGGAAGAAAAAATGCTTGTAACTAAAATAGCAGAGATTCTAGTGGCAAGAATTACCTTAACCAGGAAGTGTGTGTTACTTTTGGGGGTGGGGGGGGGGGGGGGGGGGAGTAGGAGGTGGATGAACTTTTGAGAGTTGGGGGTTCTAACATTATGTAGAAGTATCAAGTCCCAAATTTCATCTCAGTGTCTGCTTGCCAAAATTTCTGTACTGGAGAGTAAAGCATAGGCAACTTTTATGTCTTTCTTAGATTAGTGTCACTCCCCCACCCTCCCAAGGGGGAAGGGTCGAGGGTACTTGACCAAATGATGGCACACCCAAGCAAAGTCTGACCAACCACACCATCATAATGATCATCATCAGCAGCATCTTGATTTTCCTCAATATGCTCTATATTGTTGCTCTGGTATTCACTGCACAGTATCACATGTAGCATCAGTGCTAAAGGGGGGGGGGGGGAATTTAAGTAAAAAGGAGTGTCTGGACTTGTAGCACCACTGCCTCTGGGTTTTATTGCTTTGTTTACTCTATCACAGATGATTCTTAATCATGTTACTGACTAAGGTAAAAATTAAGCCAGTCTTAAATCACTGCGCAACGGTAACACACTGATTTAGTCATTTAATGTTAAAAGATAACATTGAATATCTGTCGTACATGTTAATCACACAGTATCAAACGGTACTTGTGTTCCTATAATTTATGGCTACTATATCCCTTTAAGAGCTCGTCTGGAGGCTGCATGGCTGAAAAATGTCAATTTAGACAACGCCTTACATTACAAATCGATACATTTAAGCAGTATATTGGAGGAAGAAACTTGGATTTCTTTTAATGTGTGCTATTA
>KN889173.1:16706-27098 GCA_000934455.1 Apostichopus parvimensis | reverse complement strand
GCAATTGCAGAGATTACGTCATCTATACCTCGTGTCGAAGCTATACAGTCGCCATATTGGATTTGTTTACGTGTAGATAATGTCTGGAGGCTACGTGTTAGTGGTATATATTCCCTCGTCTGTTCGTATGTTTGTTCCTTCAAGTCCAAGCAGGCTCGAGTGAGCATTATTACGTGTAGATGACGTCCATAAGAGACGAATTAGACGCTGATTTCGGGGGTAATTTGTATATATGTATAATGATTTGTAAATAAATACAATAGGGAAACCATTTCCAAGGTCAATAAATAGCTATTACCGATCTGCTATAGAAAATTGCAATGATTACGTCATCTATACCTCGTGTCGTAGCCATACACTCGCCATATTTGATTTTTTTTACGTGTAGATGATGTCTAGGCTGGATCTGCTATAGGCAATTGCAGAGATTACGTCATCTATTCCTCTTGTCGAAGCTATACAATTGCCATATTGGATTTTGTTACGTGTAGATGATGTCTGGAGGCTACGTGTTAGGGGTGTATGCCCTCGTCTGTTCGTATGTTTGTTCCTTCAAGCCCAAGCAGGCTCGAGTGAGCATTATTACGTGTAGATTGCGTCCATAAGGGACGAATCAGACGCTGATTTCGGGGGTTATTGTAAATATGTATAGTGATTTGTAAATAAATACAATAGGGAAACCATTTCCACGGTCAATAAATAGCTATTACCGATCTGCTTTAGGCAATCGTAGTGATTACGTCATCTATACCTCGTGTCGAAGCTATACAGTCGCCATACTGGAATTTTTTACGTGTAGATGATGTCTCGAGGCTACGTGTTAGGGGTGTATGCACTCGTGTGGTCGCATTTTTGTTCCTTCAAGCCCAAGCAGGCTCGAGTGAGCATTATTACGTGGAGACTGCCTCCATAAGGGACGAATTAGACGCTGATTTCTTGGTTAATTTGTAAATATGTATAATGATTTGTAAATAAATACACTGGGGAAACCATTTCTACGGTCAATAAATAGCTATTACCGATCTGCTATAGGCAATTGCAGTGAATACGTCATCCATTTCTCGTGTGGAAGCTATACAGTCGCCATAGGGGAGATTTTTACATGTAGATGATGTCTCGAGGCTACGTGTTAGGGGTATAATAGGGGTATAATAGGGGTGTTAGGGGTCTGGCGACGCCAGACATTTCAATCTTGAGGGGCACAGTTGGGCACATCACTTACTTAGGGGAAAATGTTTATTTGTGATTACCGTCCTGAGTGGGAGGGGGCTAAGGGGTTCCCCATCCCCTTTGAGAAATATTTGATTAATTAAGGGTCCTTAGATGCAATTTGGTGCTATATTTTGCAACTTGAAGTAACTTTATGTTCACGAATTTTCGGGATTAGTCTGTCCTATATTTATATTGTTAATTGAGGCAGATAAAGTTTATGTTTGAGTATTTTTTTTTAACACTTCAAATAGCATCAGTGGAGGGGGGCACCTGTGGGGAGGGGGAGGGCACGTGTCCAACTCCCCCAGGCCACCCCTTGGCGACGCCACTGCTTTTACGAAGGCCTTCAGTACTCAGAAAATATCATGACGTGGCCAATATCTTCAATAAATATATACTTTTCCTCTATTCGTGGCACACACGGCCAAAGTCTTTCTTTCTCCGTTAATCCTCTAGAGTACTTGAGAAACTCGGTTCCCAGAACTATTTTCCTTTCTCCAGTTTCTTGCTGACGAAAGTCTACTGTACAAGCTTATCAATGGACTTAAGCCTCACAAAGCTCTGGGTTTAGATGGAATTACCTCTAAGCTTATTAAGTCTACTAACCACGTGCAAGTTCTTGCTCTTGTTCATATATTTAACAGTGTTTTTCAAACTGGAACCAACCCAGATGCGTTAAAGGTTGCCAAAGTCATACCTGAAGGTTGATTCTAGTCTCCCTGAGAATTACAGGCCCATAAGTTTGTTATCATGTTGTAAAAAACTAATGGAGAGTGTTATTGAAAAGAGATTTGGTTTTTGTTTTAGAGAATGTCATTCAACAATTCATGCTTTGCTAGAAACTGTAATACTATTCGTTCTCAGCTTGATGTAGGTAATAATGTGTTAGGTTTATATCTTGACCTTAAGAACGCCTTTGGCACCGCCGATCACTCTATTCTTTAAAAAAAAGTTATATCACTATGGGGGTCGTGGAATGGCACATGATCTGACGGCTAGCTATGAACACAACATAAGGCTATGCATTTATGTGAATAATACTTACTCTCATTACTTAAACGTTAAATCCGGTGTCCCCCAGGGATCCGTCCTGAGACCCCTGGTCTATTTAATTTATGTCAATGATATTTATACAGCGGAGCCCAACATTTCTACTCGTCTCTTTGCAGATGACACTAATGTTTTCCTGTTTGGTAACGATTGTAAACTAAAAGGATGATAAGATGATACATACATACACACATACATACATACATACACGCACGCATACATACATATATATATATACATATACATACACATACATACATACACACATACACGCATACACACACACACACATACACACACGCATACATACATAAGGCCACTCAAAATCTTAGACTGAAATATGCTTACCCTCCCCTCCACTTAGGGAAAACTAATTACATCATTTTTGATGCAAAAGATACAAGTCACTACTGTCATTACAATTTTACTTTTAATGGTGTTACAATCTGCAAAGCGTCTAGTACGAAGTATTTAGGATTAATTATTGATGATAATTAGCTTCCGTGGTTGAACCACATTAACTATCTCTGTCAATCCCTTGTTAAGTATATTGGTAATTTTTACAACTTAAGGGCAATTTTCTCTGAAGCCATTGCAACTCAAATTTACTTTTCTTTTATTTACTCTAAGCTAAGATGTGCCATCGAAATATACGGCACGCCAAATCGTCATATTTCAGACCGCTTCAAACCCTACAAAATATATTAATTAAGCTTCTTATGAACAAGCCTAGACGTTATCCGACTAACCTCTTATACAGAGAAAATAATTTGCTTATGATAAAGGAAATCCATTACTATTGTATATATGTATTATTTTGTTTATAATCATTGCAATAACAAGTTATCAAATGTTAATTCTGCTGTTCTGAGCCATTCTATATGCTTTTAGTTACTCCATCATAACTCGTAAATAGGAATTTATTAGAAGTAACGTATATCAGTACAATCAGCACGACAACAGCTTCTTAACAACTGTTATTGTTACAATCTATGCCAGTCTCTGTCTCAATCTGTTAAATCTGCTTAGTTTCTAATTAAAGTCGTTTCAATGTCAAATCAAAGATGATCTTCTAAACAAGTAAATGTAAACATGTTGACTTTAAACTTTGTTCTTTGTATACCACACTCTACTTTTTTGTTCTCTTCAAAGTCTTTGCTATCCTTCCTGCCTCTTGTCTTTCTCTCTTCTCTCTTTCTGTTCTTCTGTCTGTCCGGTTCTTCTTCTTCTTCTTCTTCATCTTCTTTCGGGTTTTCTCTATGTCTTTCTTTCCCCTCTGAACTTAATTTAGGTGTTTCTTTGTTTTTATTTCTAATTGCTCACTAGCTGAGATAACAGCCTTACTGTTTTCTATTGCCCTTCATATGTTAACCTTCCTACTGTAATGTTAGTGTTGTATTAATCTTGTACAAACATATGAGAAATAAATTTAAAATTGAAATATGTGGATTTACTTCACGCAACCGCCATGCAGCTACAGTTCAAATAGAAAGCAACACTACACAATCTCTCATGTAAATCAAACTTTGCATTTCAAAGGGCTTCTTCGGCGTCACTTGTGAAAATTAACATGTTGCTTATGATCAATTTTCTTTTCTTTCCGATTTTCCCCTTTTTCCCTGTCGACCCCTTTGGTGTGCCTCATGAAACATTTAAAAGTACCTTCATCGATCTTCATTAAATGGCGGTTGGTTGACATCTGTGTTGGACACGTGAACGATATTATACTTCACTCAAGGATTTTATCAAATGATTCTATTCTTTCCAATCCATTTGGCAATTTCCCTGGGAATCCATTTGAGGGGAGAAAAAAAAGTGGGAAATGGTCCAATTTCCTTTACTTTTTCTTTTACGCTCGATTTTTCACGAATCCATCGAGTCAATCTATTGGCTATCGATGGCCGAGTGAATGCTTTTTTTGTTTTTGTTTTACAAAGCAGCCGGGCCCTTAGTGCAGAGCCTCAATTTTAGGGGCACAACATTGGTTAATGTCCACGCAGAGGGTGGGGGGGGGAGGGGAGTTCTAAGAGGAGGGTGTCCTATTCTCTATGAGAATATATTTGGGAAAAGGGGGATTAGGTGCTATACCCTTTCCATTGTGACTACATTTATGAAGTATAAGTTTCCATTTTAGCCTGTGCTATTGAATGTTAGCCATTTGCAAAAACAAAACAAAAATGGGAGGGAGGACACGTTCACCCGTGTCAACCCCCCCCCCCCCCCCATCCGTGTCTACGGTAATGTTGCAAACGCAATGAAATGAAATTCATCATATTGCCATATTTAGTTAAGAATCTTTACATTTTCCTATACACGTTGGTCTAGTTTGTTCTCCCTTATGCAAGTAACTCTCTCCGCAGGCATAATGACGCTATGGTTTATGTTTGGTTGACTGAAAGTATATCCTCAGTTGTTTCTTGCAAACTGAATAAATTATTGTAAATGTAAATATAAATGATGTGTATATTTTTTGGGCATCTAATGATAAAAAATTTCAAATTTTCATATATGAATGGATGGTTCGGTGGTGGATGGGTGAATGGAAGGATGGATTGATATGTAGATATACATACCGTATATAATAGCTAATACACCGTTATGCATATACTCATTAAAGCAATAGACAACAACTAAACAGCAATGACTCTATATGGATAGTGCCATTGGACGGGAGGGGGGGGGGGTAAAGAAATATCATCACTTGTTTGTTGCAAATTTATCATTTATTGGAAGAGAAATTACGTAAATAATATGTCTTTTCTGTATTCATCTTGACAAACCATTTCCAGTTCTTTACATATGTATCGGTGGATGAGTACATAAACGGAGTGGTGGCTAGATAAGTGGGTGGACGAGATAGATAGTGAATAGCTTTTATACCGTACACCGTAGAGACACACCACCTTTTAAAACAAAAAGGATTTTTTGCGGGGAGGGGGAGGGAAGTGGCGGGGCCCGCAAATACAAACCGTACGACAACGTATAAGTGCCAGGACGACCATTTCTTGACAAAATCGATGGATGTATGGATATCTATAGTACCCTTCCGAATGTCTGTCGACACAATTGTCCACTTCTTTTTCACCTGCCATAATCGCACGAGAAGAGCTCTTCCTATAACCCTCCCTTCATTACTTCATTTGTATTTAGGCTTTATATGTTAAATGTTTACTAGAAACTGAACCCTATATTCTATGAATAGATCATGTTCTCCCATTAGTTTATTTGTAAACATTGGAGGCATTCTGAAGGATATATAAATGGATCTACGACCGTCAATTGAATAGAAAAACAAATATGATTTGCTGAACCACTTGTATATGTCTTACGTGAATTGTTAGCCTAGTCTGGGCGGCCATGTTTAGAAGGGGTTACAATGTAAATATGTCTGAACGAAATCAGTGGACTATACTAGACCTACTATCCGTTAACAAACTTTATTGATATCTGTTAGTTATTTTAAATAGAAAAACACTCACTTGTATGAAGGAATCTTTCAGACTACTCAATACGTTATTACGTTATTTCTTTACCATTTGGTCTCCTTAGAGACAATACTGTATCTTGCAAAGTCGATTTATCGGCTTATAGCTTTTGTCATCGAGACCAGAATAACCTGATAACTATAATTTGTATCTTATAACGGCGGAACATCATTTGAAAATAATTGAGCAAGCTGTTTCATTGTGCCGCGTTGTTGTTTATTATGGTAGGCTACTATCACCATGAACGAAATATTACTACATAGAAGTATTCCATGCCTACCTTGATTTAGATTGTTTATTACGCAATTCACTCGAAAGTTTGTTGCAATAGCGAACATGGTAACTGAGGTACTAATTTATAAGAGAAGATATCTATATATATGCATACTCATAAAATGCAATTCGTTACATTATACTCAGTTTGCCAGTCGGCGATACAAAAGTGACTGGCACTCATGTACACCGCAGCGACTTTGAGAAGATATACCAGACAAGACCATCAGTCGGCCTATACCTAACATGAAGATTTATACACTACAGGTAGCATTAACACATTAACGAGTTTCCTGACCGTTTCCGTGACGCGGATTTTAATTAGGCCTGAGCTGTTTGACGAGATAAAATGGCAGAGCACATAGCAACCGTGTGATGCACAATCGAAAATAACAGACTTATGCAAACATTCTTCGGACTTTATCCAACAAGACTGTTTCACACAACAATTAATCTAAAAAGCACTCTTCGCTAAATACAGTGTTACATGATTTTTTTTTTGGCAGTCACATCGTTTGTATGGAAACGAAAATATCGAGCAGGTTACTGTATATAGCTGAGAGGAAATCGCTTTTCTTTTTTTTTTTTGGATAAGAGAACGAGGTTGGCCTATGGTTTTTGGGCATAAAGTGCTATATGAGTTGATATTTCTCGCAGTTGTTCATAGGCGTGATTGAAGCTATACAGCTGCATCATTCTGTGGCGGTAAATATTTTTCATTTATCTCATGATAAATAATCTTGCTGTTGAGTCTCACGTTGTGCAGTAAATACTGAAGCTAAGGGGAAACTGAATGTCACCGTAGTTTCAAACAATTAAACATGCATTATAATATATGACAACTTTAAGCCTTACAGCTTCATTGCCATAGAAACTATATTCTTTATTATAAACTGTGTATGCGGCCTATCGTGTTATACAACCCACACCCACATATCTTGCATATAGGGTAGGCTATACAGAGAGACATGGAAGACAGTGATATTAGTTCAAGAATCAGTGAAAGCGTACACATCCCAAGAAAAGTTCCGATATCTATTTCGGCAGTTGGTAAAGCAATGTCACAGGAACTACAGAAACCAATTGTTCGACGAGTTGCCGAGGCGGCCATTTTGTTAAAGAGTGCCGGAAGCGATGGCGATGTTAGTTTAAGGGACCGCCACGAGGAGACGTCAGAGGCAACAACGGGAAAGGTACGGGGACTGTACTTCGGACGTAACGTAGCCACGTCGATGTGGTGGAAATATAGACGCCCCAATGAAGAACCTGACAGTACCACGCCAGATTACGATTCTCTTCACTGGAACAAATTCCGGACGGAACCTGTAGACAAAGAACGTTTCAGTATAAAGAAAATGGAACAATATATGAGTGAAATATTGGAACGTTTCTTGACAATGGAACAATACAATCCAAAATGGGTATCAGTATCGGCTAAACAGATAGCTGAAGATATCAAAGACAGTGCGAAATCATTGGGCTTTAAGCGTTACAAATTAATATCACGAGTAGATATTGGATCGAGGCAGACACAAGATATTCAAGTGGCGAGTAAATTTCTATGGAACGCCAACACGGATAACTTTGCGAGTGCATCGTACGAGAATGATACTATGTTTGCAGTGGCGACCGTTTTTGCCGTATATGTGGACTAGAGTTGGGCAGAAAACATTTTTTATCCATTTTGTGTTCGATTATTATTCTAACGATATGTCAAAATCCTGTTAAGCTTTGTCCAATATATAACCTAGGAAGTTCTTCAGAGAATTATCAGACTATGCGAGAAGTTCAGTTTTCGTATGCAGCTGTACTGAAGCAGGTATATTCAAGTTTACACTTCCTATATCCTCAACTCTTGCGACGTCATCGCATTAGTGCACCCACTAATTAATCGCTGTGTTGAATACACCCCTCCCCAATATGTGAAGAAACTATTTTACTGTTTATAGGAGATATAAATAATTAAGAGTCGTATCAGTGCATGGTACCGTTGCCATTTTATCTACCTGTGATGCCATTGTGTGATTAGGAGTTGAAACCTTTACTTTCCTTTGTTTCTCTTCTCATATCTTTCAAGGTGATCTTAAAATTAGTAACCGAAACCACTTCCTCTTTTAAGAGCCATGTTAAGAATTTCAATGTTTTAGATCCAACATTTGAACTATTTACCTCTATTGCAGAAAATAAACTTACTAATAAAGAAAGACAACTTACATAAGTAACTTATAACAACGGAAAGCTGGCTTGGAAAGAAAGTAAAGAAAACTGTTAGAAACTCAAGCATAGGTGACTTAGTAATGATGTCATATTTATACTTGCTCAAATCTCCAGTTTTATTACGGTTAATATAAATCAGTTGGTTTGACTACATATGTTATCACTAAGCTGGAACCTGAGTGCATGGCTTTCGATCAAATGTTGTTGGTTTATTTTATAATAATTTTAAATATAATGATTACGAGCTATATAGATCATATATCATCTTGATCATAGATTAAAGAGATCAGCTACTTCAAATTTAACTTTGAAACAAATCCGTTTCATGATGAAAAGGAGAGGGTGGGCGGGAGGTCTTCTACCATCTGTCGAGGCCTCATTGATGGCTGCATATACTGCATATTGTATATGCATACATGGACTTAGTGATGAAGCTATGTAATCTAAGCCACTTTGTAGCACTTTGTATTTCAAATGGTCTCACTATATTCCAGTCCATGAAGACAAACCTGTCTGTCTATCGGAAAATAACACAGTGTCAAACTTCTGTCAACTTGAGATCTTCATATTTCGTTTCAATACAGGAAGAGTAAAGCTGCTGAAAAAAATGATTGGTCCTAATTTTTATCATTGTGATCAAATCTAGCATTCTGATTGGCTGGAAAGTAGATACTCTCATCACACTCTCAGAGACGTATATAGCATGTCAATGCTTCCCATGTAAAAGCTCATCGTAATTTCTAACCATTTGTAATTGAATCCGCACCGTCCGAATAAACACTGCAAATTAAAGTTTTGGCTTCTTGATGGGTGATGCTTTTTAGTGATATTCGTCGTTCGATCCGTATTCCCGACAAACTAACAACCACCGAAAAGTCTCACCGAGAAAGGACCACAACAGATATGTTATGCCCAATATATTGCACTTCTCCCCAGGCCATCAACACGACATTCGTAAAGTTCAAACATTGCATCTTGCTTTTAATTTTTCTATCAGAGTGGCTGGAATCGCGAGAAGTGGCTTGCGAAGGATTTCAAAGGTGCAAAGGGTTGAGGTGGAGGGGGGGGGGGGAGGGGGGATTATCTAAAACTCATCCTATGGATCAAGGCGTCAGGGCTGAACCTATACTAAAATGACCAGAGGCAAATGAAGGATATTATTACGGAGGGGTGTATTTCCCTGGGATCATTGAACCAGACTCCCGCAGAAAAAAAAGTTTGGCATCCTGAGGCATATTTTAGACTATAAATTAGGTTTTATATATCATTAGCTTTAAACACAAGATTACGCTAATAATAATCTTCACATTTTGGTATGTAGTTGAAGATGGTGCGTGCATGCATCGGTTTTTCAGTGGTCTAAGTCTTCAAAACTATTACGTTTCGGCGGCGGGGGGGGGGGGGGGGCTGCGGGGGAATTTAAAAATGTATCCACTTCTCGTCTTAGAATTTGTACACTGGTCTGGTAGTCCAGCCGTTTTAATCGATGACGCACTGCTGATGATGTAGTACGCATTTTTGAATCTTTTGCTAAGAAAACCGTGTCTAATTTACTATTCCAAAATATTGCAGTAGATAGATAGACATTTCTTCTGTTTATTTTGTTTAACGCAACCTTTCTTACATGTTTACTGAGTCACTGGTTTACGTCGGTTTATTTTTGCCATCAGTAAGCTGTTCGATGTGTATGTGTTTGTGTGTGTATGGTACGGTATGTATACGGTAAGTGTTAGGAGAGACATAATGCACGATAGGACGGTGATTTTGAGTACGAAAAGTTATACCAAATTGCCAAGAAAATGCTGTGGCAGCAGGAGTGAAACTTGCCAACATATATGAAGAAGGTAGGTCCGACGGACTCCGAGGGTATTTACAGCGGGGAAAGGCCAAACATTCAAAACAGATAAACAATAACAAAGTAACTACACACAACTGCGTAATGCATGCTTAAATTTATCTTCTAAATCAAGCAACACAAACTCACAATACGTTAACTCTCGTACTATTCAACGATGGTTCATAAAACACCTTTATGCTTCAGTGGAATGCCATAACGCTCATTGAATTATCGGTAATTGAGGGAAAAGGTGCCAACATGACCTTATTAGATAACTTAAGAAGCATTTGACCGCATGTGTGATGCTAATGAGAAATT
>KN889170.1:55338-84485 GCA_000934455.1 Apostichopus parvimensis | reverse complement strand
GCAATAGAATACAATAGAAACAACAGTAGCTGGGCTTGTAAAAAACACTCTGAAGAAAACAGAAATGCAGAAATACTATTTAAGGGTAGTGGACAGTGGAAGATAGAGGCCATTGAGAAGGTACTCTGGTGTTATGTATATATATATATCAAGTTACAGTAGCTAAGCTCAGCAGTTGTAGCCATAGTACTACAGGTACATGTGTATAGAAGACCTGTAGCTGTGAAGCAAATGAAGTTGATTTCAATTGACCAGTGAAGTCAGTTTTGTTGTCAGCTAAAAAAAAATTCTCACCATGCTTGCCCTCACTGTTCCCATGAAAAGTTTACAAATGACACATTCCTCCCATCTCATAAGTTAATGCCATTCAGTAGTTTGTGCCTGGTAGTTCTTGTACTCCACTCTGGTAAACAACTACAAGCTTTTCACCCTCAAGTAAATGTAGCATAAACTTTTCCCTCAAATAGCTGTCACCCTAGACAGTGTTTGTACCCTTACCAGGAACTACTGCAGTTCAGTTCAACATTAAACCTTTGACCTCCCACTTCTATATCAACTCTAATATTACTTTGGTTTCATATTTCCCAATCCTAGTTTTATAACCCTTGTCTAATACTGTTGTTATTTTGCTTCCTTCGGTATGACCTTTGACATAATACCCTGCAGTATGCGCCACGTTGGTTGGATGAAACTAAAGGTTGCGCATAATTTTATGCATTTTCTTTCAAGTCCAAAGAATTCAATAATAGGGTTCATGAAGGAAAGTGATTTATTTGACCGAGCAGTCATACCTCATTCTCCCTTCTGTAAAACACAATCCTTCCAAGAAAAGTGACAACTTTTCAAAGAGCAAATTTATCTAAATCCAGTAGTATTTTGTACTTGCACCTTGGCTGCTACCTTGGCACAGGTTGAGAGAAGAACATTGTTAGCATATTTTGAAAGCAATAACAGCAGCTCAATGCAGATGTTTTACTGGCTTGTGTTTTAATATCATTTTGCTCAAGTTCTTCGGTAACCAAACATGTTTCTTTCTGGTCTATTTTTTTGAAATGAGTTATGAGAAGGCTTCATTCTGGTCATGAGTACAAGTAATGTAAGATCAAGGCTCTAAATGCAGGTGTTTGGTACTTTCTCTTGCTCTAGTATCTAGACTAGATTTCCAAACTTTCCAGAGTAAGAGAACAAGGACAGATCCACCAGGACCAGTGCAGGCTAAACCTGTCACATGAAATCTTTGTATAAGGTGGGGTATCTAGCATTACTTGCTATTTCCGTATTTCCGTAAGATTTTAATCCACTACGAAAACGTATGTGTAAACACTTTGGATGGTAGAATGAGAAGGGAGGGCAACGACCGGAGGCGGTCGCTGAGGGTGCACAGTGTTAAAAGATTACCAGGGCATACTAGACATGGTAGGATGAGGTGCTAAGGTTGTGAGGAGACAGGTAAGCGAGGAACAAAGTAAATTTAGCGTTACTTGCTATTAGAACCTGAAGCAAGTTAACTTGTAAATCTATCGTGGGATCTACAAACTGTTGCACGGTAGGAATAAACTTATACTGAGACCTTTATTCCAAAATCAATTTTTTGGGTCTTTACTAAGTAGGCCGGAAACTTTTAAATAAATGAATGGCCTGCCATGGATTTACTCCCATTCAAATCTCCTTCGGCCAAAAGTCAATGATGCTTGACATGGTTCAAAAGAAATCAGAAGCAATTTCAAAAAATATCAACAACCCTTCAAACTTGTACTGAGACTTGTCAGAATTTTTTTCTGCAGGACGACCTGCAACTTTCCAATCAGCCAGACTTTTAACAAAAACCAGCAAATTCCAGGTTGGGCTCTGGCTGGTAACCTCTGTGAAATATCACCAATTGTCAATTAGCTACACAATTAGTTACACAATTAGTTACACAGTCAATGTTTTGTATACAAAGCAGGACTTTGTTTCTTGCATGTGAACTATTTACTCAACCAATCATACAACAGTAATTCAATAATTCAATGAGTAACTCGCTTCCTAAATATTACCAGGAATTTTTTTTTACCACATACCCGGATAATGTACTGGAGTCAGTGGAGTGATATATCCTGTGTTCTAGTTTGTATACATACACATTTCATGGGTTTTACACTCACAAAATGCAAAAAAAAAAAAACCCCATGGTCTCATAATTTAGGTTCTTGTACTTGTACTAGTAGGAGTACTGTGCATTATCATACTTCTATTCATACTCATGGTTTTGTACTCATACTTAGAAAATATAATAACCATACATTCTAATACTAAGCTTTGTACTCATACCCATACTTAAATACACATATTATATACTCATACTTCTATTCATACTCATGGTTTTGTATTCATACTCAGTGTTCTAATACTAAGCTTTGTACTCATACCCATACTTAAATACACATATTATATACTCATACTGCTATTCATACTCATGGTTTTGTACTCATACTCAGTAAATATCATAACCATATTCTAATACTAAGTTTGTACTCATACCCATGTACTTAAATACACATATTATGTACTCATACTTCTATTCATACTCATGGTTCCTTCTCCTGTTCATAGAAAGCAAAGACCATGTTCTCATAGTTTTATTCATAGCTAATGTACTAATACCTTGGAATACTGTACTGACTCCATACTTTTACAGTAATTATAAACTTGTAAACAAAACCTCCATTAGAGGGTTTGTCAAACTATTGCACCAGATAGGGTTTCTAACTCAATAAGCTGCTCTGGCCTAAACATTTCCCCTTGAAATCAGATGTTTCTTTTGTTTTCTTTCAAAAAGTTGAAATGGTGAACTTCAGCATTTATTACAAAACTTGACTTTGTGAAATATTGTCAGCATGGGGGATTACTGGGCCATGTCTTGATAAGAATTTTTAAACTCCACTTGATACCTTAAACCTGATTAGCACCAAAGCGGGTTGCAAACTGGATGGAAATTGTTGGAATTCACTATCTTTACATAGCTTATCCCAGTTCATTGGTGAGGGGGTCGGTTACACAGACAACATGAATTGCAAAAATGGTTGCCGAGAAAATTTAACCACTTATTAAAGATTTTCATGATCAGCATGCAAGAGGGGCACAGCAAGGCCATTAACAACTGTGAAATATTTGACATATTTCACAAGAGAGCAACATAAACTAAAACTATTTTATTATTTAACATGTCAAATTAAATCAAATATTCTACCATACAACTACAGCCAAGGTGCATACTGAAACATTTCTCAATTAAGCTCACACAGTGCACAAGATTTACTCATATATGGCTCTCTGAAACTCTTTAGTTCTCTCTCTTCCTCTCCTTATGACCTTTGTTTGAAGTAAATCTTATCAAAAAATAAATAACCAAAAAAATATCACAATTCAAGCCTCAGTAATTTTATATTACAATAATTACTTCAGTCCTGATAGTTTTAACAAAGAAAGTCTAGGAACCTCTGCTACTCTAATTTACTTAGCAGCAATCTTTGTTTTGAAAAGCAACAAACTTTTTAGAAGGTCTTAGTTTAGAAACCCTACTAAGTAAGTACTAGTTCCAAAACTTGTACTAAACATAATTGTCCATGGTATTTGGATGCACCTTTTCTTCAACCTGCAACCCCACCCCCCCCCCTCCCCCAACCAATAGACATATTAAAAGAATTAGGATGCTTTAAAGTCTCAGTATGTGTTTGCCAAATTTAAACTTTGACCTTTCCAGCTTACTGCACGCAAAGTTCAGTGAAAATGACACCATTATATGCCATATCATATCAATATTTATTACCTTCATTGAGTTATCTGTCATTAAAAATGTTGAGCTGAATAAAATTCGCCAGATTTATGAACAGATCATGCGCCAATCAAATCTCTTTTTCTTGTTTACGACCGTTAGGCTTAGGCTTACTTTTACTTTCTTGGCTAGCCTGTCTTAGGTCCCTGTATCTTTCTCTGGGTCTTACAAATGTAGCTCGTGAAATTGTGTCAGTTCCATCCATTGCAATGAATAAACAGGTTTTTTCAGACGTTTCCGCCGTGGAATTGTAAAAGAGTGGATGATATGAGTATAGGAATGTTTTCAAACTTGATCGGGCCACATGTGTAGACTATTTTGTTTACATTTGTGTAATGAACATGCTGACATGGGCGGTGGCAGTGATTTTACGGTAAATCGTTTGCGCCATAAGGGCAACAGATAATGACTTTCTTTCTTTCAATTGCGACAGCTTTTCTCCATTAAACCCGCCTGGTCAGAGTGCATTTAGAATAAGAAACATCGAATCTACTTTTCCGTGTCAGCAAACACGTATTGAGAGTTTATAGACATGTACCTCTTGTTTTGCAATGTAGTATACAGTTCTCTCAGTTTGCTCATGGTTGATTGTGCTAATTTGAGGTTACAACCGATCATACCAAGTATGATAAAGAGTTACATTTGTTCGCAGCCACAGGTGAATCACTCATCAAATAAACCTAATTTTTGGTATTTCCTGGAATAATTTACTTTTGAAAATGAGGACAGACTATATTATTGTCAATTCTTAAATGAAACTCTAGCAACTCAAAAGAGCGGTCCAAAATTCACCACAAAAGGATGAGAAAACCTACAGAAGTTGACAATCCCTGGACAAAACAAAACAAACGCAAAAACCATAACCTACAGTAACATGGATATCTGTTGTATATCTCATCATTTCAAATCATGTGAACAGCTCTAGAAACAAAGACTATTATTGACTCACTTGGTGTGAGAGCTCCTGCTGCTTCAAAAACTTGAGCCTTTGTTGCTTAGCAACCATAACCTGCTGCTGGTTACCGATCTGTTTCTGCTGCCATGATGCCATGTCCCGTAGTTCGTTGATACTCAGGTCAATGTCATCCCCGATCTGTTTTTGTTGAAGACAGATCAAAAATTAAGTATGACATACACTGACGTCCATTAAAGGGGAAAAAAATTATTCAGTGTGAGGCATTGTGGGAAATTTATTTCGTTCTTGATATGTAGGATACCTTCCTCCTTTAGACTTACTTCAAGTCATTTAAAAAAAAAAACATTTTTTTTATATTTTTTTTTAAAGTAACATGAAAGTAATGTTCTTATTGTAAGGAGACTGTAGTATACTTTCTTTCTCCCCTCTGCAATGAAAACATCTCAAACATTCTAATCAGTGCAACCATTACCTTCCATGTACAACGATCAGGAATTACCAACAACAAAAAAGATGGGTTTTAATAAGCCCTTGATCTTGTACTTTCTGAAAAATTGTAAAACCCATGAGTGCTCTGCTTCACTGAAAATAACTGCTTGAAAAGTGTTAAATGCTGTTTGACAAAAGTGTCGGCCACAAACTTTGAAAGAACACCATATAGTTTTTTCATTACCTGATACTTTAACATCACCTCCGTGATAAAACAAGACCCCTCTGGCTTAAGCGTCATAAATTGCAACCATGATGTTAAAGCTAACACAAGAGTTATTGGCCTACTGTGTTATCCAGATCAGAGCCAAAGACCTACTTTGGTCCCCCCAACCCCCCCCTCCCCCCCAGACACACACTCCCATTTTGAGCTAACACTTTAAATTCTACTGAGGTGTCTTTTGAGCAGACACATGTCAGAATTTACTGTTGTTTAACACTCCCATTTAAAATTGATATCAATCCAGACAGGAGATAGAGAACATCAACATAACTATGCAGACAAATATTCCTTTGGGTGAGTTCCAGGTCAAAGGTTGTTTACATCACTGAGGTTAAAGGTCGAGCTATATAATTGAAGTTATGCAGTCTTCATGACATTAACTGACAATCTCTCAAATTTTGTGGGATCTAATTTCCAATTCCTTTGTCATTCAATATCTGCCACATCAACTTGCCAGAATTACTGCTAGCTTAAACCCACAATATTGGCTGTCTACAGTGCTCACCACAGAAAGACAGTACAGTTATACCTCCCACCCCCCCCCCACCCCCTCTTATTTAATTTATAATACCAGCATTCCAAGGTGTCATGGTTTTTCAAAACTACTTCTTGAACCTGCTTCATATTACTCTACACATCCTATGTTTTTGAATCCTTTAAGTACAGGTTGTCTTTCATAATTTGTAACCATAAAGCAGTCTGCACAGTGATTAATGGAGATACTATGTTACAAGTGTCTTTGCCCAATGAATATTGAAACTTGTTTAAAACTTACAACTTGTAGGGTATACATCTGAGATTCATCTATAGCAATGCTTTAGGTACAAAACTTACAGCCCAGAGTGCACATAAGAGGCCAATAGAACGTAAGGCACACATGAGGCCAATACAACGTAAGGCAAACAAGAGGCCAATACAACGTAAGGCACACAAGAGGCCAATACAACATAAGACACACAAGAAGCCAATACACAGTTAGGCACACAACAAGGCCAATACAACGTAAGGCACACAACCAGGCCAATACAACATGAGGCACACAACAAGGCCAATTGATGCAACTTAAAGGCACACGGATCGTTTCACTTCCACTTCTCTTTCCAAAGAAAAGTGTTCATAATCTAGGAACCACGACTGAATCCTATTCTGATGTCTGATTCTTTCCTCTCTCATAATATCAGGAAGTTTTCATGGTTGAGAGAACATCATGCAGGTATGCACTACTGGGAGATACTTTGAATATAGGTATTTGGTATTCCTGATAGTGTACTGTAACTGGAGCATATATCTAATGTATGGCCCACAATAACAGAGCACAAGAAAAAGATCCTGACCCTCATGGTAAGGGATGGGAGGAGGTTCCTCATGGTGAGGAGATCTCTCATGGTGAGGGATCGGAGGAAGTACCTCACGGTCAGGGATGGGAGATCCCTCATGGTGAGGGCTGGGAGGAGGTACATCATGGTGAGGGATGGGAGGAGATCCCTCATCGTGAAGGGGAAGGTCCCTCATGGTGAGGGATAGGAGGAGGTCCATCATGGTGAGGGATGGGAGGTCCCTCATAGTGAAGGGGAAGGTCCCTCATGGTGAGGGATGGGAGGATGTCCCTTATGTTCAAAGAGTAGTACAGAAGGAAATGGATGGAGAAGCTTTGGGATTCCAGTTGCGAGATGAAATTGAATCATAACATAGTACTATAAAGAGGTGACCCTTCAGTTCCATATCAACATAGCACAATTTACAGGGAAACAAATACTTCTTCATTCTGATAACTTTAAACATCTATCTCTTTTCTCAAACTATGATTAGTGTATATAATCTAAGTCAGGAAAGTCTCCCCCCCCCAAAAAGAAAAAAAATGACACCATCACCAAACTGGAAAGTCCTAGCATCCCGCCTCCCCCATTATTAAGCTATGAAACAACTTACAACATCAAAGGTGTTTTCACATCAACCATTCTCATGCACAAAGATTCCTAAACTAGTAATCTTAAGAGGATAGGGGAGGATGGGGGGGGGGGGAAGAGGAAGCGGTCAGCATTTCAACCACATCCCATACTGAACAGCAATGCTATCTACAGATACTCTAGTCACTCCAGTGTGTATTCCTATGGTCGGTCGTTCGGTATTTTGGTTTTCTGCATTATCTTGCCATCTTCCTGTTTTGGAAGAAACTTCCAAATATCTGGAACCTGGTCATGCATGCAATGCAGGAGGTATGAAAGGACACAGGCTGCTATTGAAATGCAGTGAGTGGGAAGATCTGGAGAGATTTTCTCCTCTTCCACACTGTATCCGTGCATGTACCTTCCACACTGTATGTACAGTAACAGGATATACTGCAACTTGCGGGAGATCAGGATATTCAATGCAAGTTTTCTGCATCTATGAATAATTATGACAAAACTATTGTAAACCGAGAACCATGGAAGAAACATTTGATTTGTAGAGTTGATGTAAAACTAAGTTTCTTTTCTCCAATAATTCCAACTCTTAAAAGTGAACTACAGTGGGCGAGGCAATGTACAGTAAATATGTTCCAATATGCAATACACTACAACTTCAGTGTTAAAAGGTTGACAAAATCTATACATATTTCACAATTTAACTGGAAGTAAAGACATTTATGATAAATCACCTCAATCCTAAATGGTAATTCCAAAACTTACCAGGTTTGGATATTAACGAGTGACAAGCTTATCTGTCTCCTCACAACCTCAAACTTTGGGTTACAGTCGTATGAAAAGGGAGGTCATGGACTGGAGGGTCCATGCATAGAGGACGCACAGTGTTAAAAGGTTAACAGTTCACTCTAGACACTGGAGAGTGAGAGTGCTGTGGTTATGAGGAGACAGGTAAGCGAGAAGCGAAATAAATATATGAAGTTAGCTATAACATTTATAACATCATCGACTGAATCACCTCCAAGATTTTTTGAGTCCTGGTCGTCTGAGCACCCTTGTCAGACAATTTTATTTCTTTTTGGAAACGAAAAACAATCCCTGAGGATGTCCGAGGGACAACCATTTAACTTTCAGGGCGAGTTCAATCTCTTAAGAAGCAACCATTTTGTTAAGTGACCACACTTTGCTAAATATTCAGAAAAACCTTAGAAGACATTTCAGATTGTTCAACGAATTGACAAATGATGAAGTAACTATTCCTTTTAGATCTGCACAGAACAATTGTGTGTATTCAACAGAGTTAGATTATATCTAGAACACAAGATAAGAATCACAGACAATTTTCAAATTGAGTTGTTTCCCTTGTGTGTGCCTCCTCCACAGGGTTTTTACTACAGATTTTATTCCTGTATATTTAGCAGCATGGTCTCTTGCACAACCAACTAACTGGGCTAACAATATAAATGCCTGCAAGCAAAATCCAACCAAACACCACACAAGTCCAAATTGCAGTGGGGAAAGTGTCAAGTTTAGCCAAAATTTAGCAGGATTAAAAATCAACAGGAAAGATGACCTCAGGTGAGGTGAGTGAATGATAGAGAAGACCGCAAAGGTAGGGCAAAGAAAGGTCAGAGAGGTCATCTGAAGAATTTACACCTTATTGGCTATCTACAACTCCTGGCATTAAAGAGATATATATGTACATTGTTATTTCAAGTGCATGTTTGTCTGGGCTTTAAAATAGCATAATCCAAGTAAAAGAACACAAGTATCTAATTAGTGTTAGTTACTAACACTAATTAATGTTAGTTACTAATTAGTGTTAAAAACAGTCATTATCATGCTCAAAGAAAAGTTCATTAATTTGCAATATATCTGCAGAAATTTTGTTTTCTGCAGATATATTATCCATTTAATGGATATTAACTTGATTGCATTTCAATATTTGCAGTGTTCAAACAGTGTAAAACAACCTGATAATGATCTGCTACTGTACACATCATACTTGCAATTACACAGTATTAATTATCTTAGCAAACTTTTCACACAAATCTGTTAAACTTGATCCCAAGAGTTTATTTCTTGACCTTCACTCTGTGGGATGTTTACTTCTGTAGCAAGAATCATAAAGTTGTCCAGGATGTGTACTTAAGCATGATTCATGCATTACAACAAATTTATCGTCTCAAAGAGATAGAAATGAATTTATCTTTTCTGCTAAAAACTAAACACCAGTCATTTAACTTATTTGCATGGACAGTTTAATATGCTTAAAGGCATTGAAGACTCGCCCCAAACCCTGTGCCGCGCTCTGAAAAAAGTTAACTTTCCGTTGCTTGCAAGGGAAGTTTTCTGCTTGTCGCTACAAAATGCAGGTCTACAGTAATGAAACGTGATACCTTGTTATCTTTAGCTGGACCTGAGATGTCCATCGCTGTATCGTTGTACACTGTGCTGTATGTATTGTCCGCAGCTGTATGCACTGACTGTACACTAGTGTCTAATTACCGAAGGTAGCAAGCTGTGTGCGTATTTTCTGGGATCGATGGTGGTGTCTAACACTTCTGTTACACCTCATTGGAAACTAGGTCAGATTACCGGCATCAGACGTTTCTTTGTGCGCGAGTCTTCACACCCTTTAAATTTGCTAATTTTTCCTCAAGTTCTTTCCAGTTTCCATGGAGATTAAACCCACCATTCTACCCTTTTTCACATCTGAAAGCTTAACATCAGACAGTCATAACATCTCAATGAGCAAGAGATAATCTCAAGTTGATGACAGCGAAAGAAAAAGAACATAACCAGTTCATCACAGATGACCATCCATTTTACTAAATCTACTCACTGTGTACCTACCTTTGTTATTACCATAGATCTATGTTACACTGCCCTGCAAATACAGAAATTTTCTGCACATTCACTTTATTCAACTCAGAGGGTGTTTCTTTAAATCTAATGGCCCAAGGACAATATTATAGACAGTAGAAAAGAAAGCAGAAACTCATATACAACTCTTGAAACCACAAACTAGCTGTGTGGGTGGAGCAGTTAAAGGAATGACCAATTAATAACAAAAATATAACCAGTTTCAGTATTGATTTTGAAAGTAGTCTCTTGGGATATCTGACCTTGGCAAAAGACCTGCAGCTAAAAACCATTGTAAATTGTGGAATTTTTGACTCCGAACTTGGTTGTTTAGAAAACCTTTTGGAACTTGCCATCCGTTCTGTGATGATAAGTTGTACACAAAACTAACACAATGAGCTGTGGCTGCAGCACTTATGAATACTCCTCATTAATTATGGAATATTATGAGTACTTCTCATTAATTATGGAATATTATGAATACTCCTCATTAATAATGGAATATTTCACCTCTTAATTCCAACCCAACTATGTTTTTCCTCAAAAGAATTTGATATTAAGTTTGTTTGTTTTTTATATACAAAATACTATCAACATTAAAAGAAACAATCTTTACTGTAACTTGATGACAATGAATTGTTTCTGAAAGGAATGTGTACCGAAATATCTGTACCACAAAAATAATCAACCTTTGTAAAAAACTTAACTTTTCATACATGCACACAGTTGCTTCCTAGCTTCACCACAACCCCCTCCCAATCCCCAAATAATAATGATAACCATAATTAAACCAGCCAAAACGGAATTAATCTCCCTTGCAACTAACTTTTAATATTTCTGTATCTTTTTTATATATATCATAAAAATACAGGGTGGTTACTCCCACTGGAGATGTCCAATGGAAACATAATAACAAGAGATAATACACCCCAAAACATGCGGCGATGGGACACTACTAAGCTAGAATTTCAGTAATTAATCATACATGTATTTCTAGTAATTCTACTCCCACGTCGGTTTTGGTTTCATCGGCGGGCTGTAACTCCGTTCCAACTTTAAACAATGTATAGTAATACTATATACCAGCAAATCATAATAACAACTGTGTTGAAGCATATCAACTACAGTTCGGCAAAGAAAAAAAAATCATTCTTGTAAAGAGTAGTGTATACAACAATAATGCTGCACCACTAGCAGTTAAACTGGAAAACAGCTAGATGATGGAAACAGATATCTTCTATGCTAAACATGAAATGCTCCAGGTTAAAAAAAATAAAAAATAAAAAAAAAGATTTTAATTTCCCTTCTAAGGAGAAAATGATGGCTTCTAAAATATACTGTTGCTTCTTCTTATGTGATCAAAGGTGTTTTTTATAATTATATGAATAATAAGTAACAACTTATGTAGTTTAAGAATAAATCTTGAAATGTCTTAGAAAAGTATGTCTTCCCCTGCCCATCTATCTACCTTTTCTCATTTTAATTTCCTTCTGTATACAGTACCTCTGGAATGAAAAACATAACAAACCACTAAGAAAGTATTTCCTTTCAGTGACACAATTTGGGTTACTTTTCCACTTGACAGCTTCCAGGAACTAGCACCTTCCAGTTTTCCCTCACCTCAAAAGTGGGAGTCCTTCTGTGTCCCACATGTGTACCCTACCTTAATGACCTCTTTGTTCTTGTTTTTTAACAAGTGTTTGCCATCTATGCCACCCTTTCACCAACAACACAACAATTAAGAAAAGAAACACCTGGTTGAATTGGGATCAACAATAGGGAATCCCTCTAGATAACAAGGTTTGCTCAGAGCAGAAGTTAATATATCATCCAATGGTAACAGAACACTGCAGTGTACACATGACTCATGCATAGGTACACTTGGTTTGTGGTTTACACTGTGTGGGTTGTACACAATACATGGCGTTATGAACCTGACCTGTAATTTGTCTATGATTCTGGTCACCATTTTAATTACCAGTGAGTGGGCAGTCATTCCAGAGGGAGAATGGGTGTGGTGTGGTCTGACTAAAGAAAAGTAAGCAATTCAGAATGCATGATGCAGAATGGTGAAATAATATTGACAGTATGAGAAATGGAAAGAGAGTTTAGTATCATCTGAGTAGAATATGAAGGGCATTTCATAATTTTGTTTGATAAAACATGGTATAATTTAGAATCTACACAAGATTGACAGCAATGCAAAATTTCTCTCTTTACGTTTACACTTAGGTCTCGGCTGGTCATTATCTGCACAATTCTGCCAAGAACAATAGATAATCATAAAAATAATAAAAATAAATAAAACAGAGCAATAGCAATTTGATAAATTACAAAAAATATTAAAAATATCTGACTGCAAGCCACTTTATCTGCAAAAGTAAATTTAATCCTTAAAGGAGAAGGGGGGAAAAAACCCATGCACAGAGTAGGCTTTGAACATCCAGGGTTAGGATACAGGACTTGAACAGGGCTAGATTATTCCATAACTTCCAATGCTACCATCCCACTGTTACACAGGCAATACTTTGCACTAGTTAGTTAACCACCCACCTATACAACTAACCGTAGTACAAAATCAGGAAAAACTGCTTCCTTTCTGATAGTAATTCAAAATTAATATAGATCTTTGTGAAGCCAATCATATAAATTTCAATTTGCATCTTGCAGTTTTTGTGAGAAAAAAAGTTGGGAACTTTTGTTCCTTTTATGCCACTTAATGTAGGGACATATCAGCCAAGGAATCCTGGTTGTGGGTATATTACCGTCCGAGTCATTGTGTCTCCTGATATTTGGATAATCTACCCTCTTCTATTGTGCAACTAACCCCTTAAGAAGCACTTGGATGATACCCTCTAAATGATACACTGATCCAATCAAACATTTCTCATGCAATACACCCCCCTTCAGTACCAGTACCACTATAAACTACACCCCACATTGAATTTACGTGGGCTTGTCGAGCTACGCAACTTCCCCCAAGCTTACAAAGACTGCCATATATGGTGTCAATAACTTGTGGATCCTACAGCACCAACATTCCGTTATAAATAATTGCTGCTTTACCAGCAAAAATGAAGACGAGGCATAATCATCTATCATGAGTTAGCTTAGTTTGGTTTCTAAAAGAAATATTCCAGTGGCAAACAACTTGCCACCATGGAAGCGGCGTACATCATCTACAGTACAAGTTCTCAAAGTGATCAACTTTTTATTTTTTTAACTTCACATATCCTTCACATAAATGTGGTTTTCATAGAGGAGATAATTAGTGGATGATGGAAGGGGTACACTACACCTTGAAAGACAAGGGCACCAGGATATCACAAATGTAGAATGTGAAATGTGGAGTGGAAAGAAGAAAGCCAGGAGTGGAATCCGTTGAAACGAACACAAAAAAAACAGTAAGCTGCTCTAGGCCGAGAAAAAAAAACATGTTTCTAATCCACTTTGTTTAAGCTGCTTGAGGCCGAGAAAGAAAACATGTTTCTAATCCACTTTGTCATGGATGATAAACCACTGTCACTCAAATGGTGTAGTTAAAAAAAACATTGAAAAAAAAACAACCAGAATTTGAGCATATTACAGAAAATATTCACTACACTAATATTATGGTAACTTCATACATAAAGTCTAGCCATATTTATTAACCCCTATGTGATATTACAAGTGTTGTTATGATATATATGTCTCATGATCAACAGACCACATGAAGTGTAAGCTTCAGGTTGTCTGTGAGAGGTAATGTATCACATTATTGTCTGGCTTTTCCAATGTTCATTGAGTGGTTGCAAATATTCTTGCCTTCAGGCAAAGCACTTGGTGAAGCCACGAAGCAAAATAGATAACAAATGGAACAAACATGTTTTCAAACTGAGTGGTTGTAGAGTGCAGGCGTACGTGTACTTCCTTGACAGGCCTGCATGTTAACTATCAGCTAAACACGGGCAGATAAAACGAGGAAACAACTCCACCACATCACATCTAGTCTCCTTTGAAGGTTAAGATCCGACTGTAACAGCCGACCTGAACATTATACCAAAGAGTTGTCCATCTACTAAATGACTGTCACCTGCTGCTCATATTAGCAGAAGGAATTCATATCTTGTTATAACCAGATACTGTACATTGACATAACAAACTCCAAGGAATTTATGTTTCCTAGATCATAAATTGCTGGTACTTTTCCTACAACTCCCACATGAATTAAACATTAATAAATTATGTTAAAGTGGGTATATAAAACAATGGCAGAGAACCACGACATATGTCAGGATACCCTGCAGTGTGCAGTGAATAGAATGTAACATCGTTCCATTGAGATCACAATTGTAGTTTACTCCAAGTTACTAAGTTCATACTTGTCTGATGACTACTCATTTGATGTACTGTGTACTACAGAATTGTACTGTACTGTACGTCCATTTAAGAATGGTTAAAGTGGTAGTGTGACCCAGAGGTGGGTGGGTCAGTGGAAGTGCGGTGATAAATTTTGCAGTTCAAGTTAAGAGCGGAGAGGAATACTTTAACAACAGAGTGAAAGTTGACTATACTTCAGAGTCTGGACTCTGCTCTTGAGAGTCTGAAAGTCAAAACTCTCTCTCAGTTGGCGTCTTGCCTGCAAATTTCCTTCTCTTTTGGTTTACTTACTGATAGCCTCTCACAATCCCAATGGTCCTCCTGGAATTAGGCCAACAAGGAAGACAAAACGAGCCGATAATTGTTTCGCCACTCCAGCTTTACCATTCAAGCTGATCGTTTTACGCATTAATTAAAATATCTAGCGGTTTGACCAATGATACTGTGATCCGCAATCACCCTGTGTAACTCTCGCTCTCGGTGTAAGAGTGGATACTTTTAAAACACTAAATACAGAGGAAATAATTAACAGCAATGAACGAGTGCAATTTTAATCATGTGTTTGATGTAAGATGTTCAGGATTTCAAAGTAACTTTTAAGGAAAAGTTAAACTGCTGGCATAGTCTTAACTTAACATAAGCATTCTGGGTTAGTATTGGCAAAAGATACATACTTTCATAAATTGAACGTTACCCCAGAGTGACGAACATATTTGTCAGTACCTCCACACACTTTAAGATGGAATACAATTAATATTAACGTAACTCCCACATCCTCATGTTTATAGCAAAAGACACAAAAATAAGACAGTTCCTTCTGATACAATTAATTTGATGGTTAAGTCTTTGTTACTTCCGTTTGTAAGTATGAAGCATTCTTTATATGTACGTTAATTCTACAAACTGAGTTATAACACTGCAGACCACAATGGGTCACTCTCATAGATACTGTATATCTATCCTCCTCTGAAGTGTTGCTGGTGTCTTTAATTTGCTTGATAATACTTTTAAGCAGAGTCTTAATGTTGTTTGCTATCCTGTGGTGTATTTACACAAGAGATCAGATCAGTTCTAAGCCTGAGACTCTCTTAGTAGAAGGGAGATAATGCTTTGTTCTCTTCAGTTGCTGAGCAATCACAAAAGGACTTAGAGAGAGAACAGTTTCATACATTACAGTAGGTACAGCAAACTACAGACAGATTATTGGTAAAGAAGTCAACCTGTCAAGCTTCAATGACCTGAGAGCTGATATCCTACACATTGTATCAGCCACACTATCACATCTCCTAGCCATAGTCTCCTAGCCATAGTCACCCTGGGAATAATTTACCTTGAAATCGAATAGTAAAATACCATGAAAGAAAAAGGCTGAACTGCATGTGATGAGCTCCATAGTTAACTATATTTAAGCAGAAATTGTCGCTAACAACCATGAACAAACATTCTCTGGAATCTTTTCTGAAGACTGCCTCAGCTGTGTATCAGTTCAGGGTAGAGGAGTATTAGAATCAGTGATTAAACTACACCCCAACAGACATTGAAGGAATAACTCAGAGAGGAAGCTTTCATCTGATACATGTGCAATAGCTACACGAAAGGCTATCAGAATTCTGTTATGCAACCGTGCATGTTTAACTGCACGATTCTCTAAACAAGTATCAGGATTAGCATGGCCAATGAAATCAGAGTTATGAAAATTTCAAATCATGCAATGTCCCTTTTCTGATGGCCCTCACCTAGACTTTTTTGAAGTAATTGCCACCAACATGTAATTTTCTAGCTCATGCACACATCATCTGATGAGCTCTACATGATCAGTATTAACACAGAGTCAATATTTACTGAGAATGCCAGCACTTACCATGTTGTTTTCGGATCCACCTTTAGAACTGTGAAGTGGTTTGCTACTTGGACCTGCAGAAGGACAAAACAAAAATCCATTTTTGCAAAAAAAACTATTTTTTTTATCCTTCAACGTGGCGCTCACTGGTTTTGGGTATTGTATATATGAGAAGTGCCAGCTGCCTGTCTTCCTAATACTGTTGCAATTTAACAACAATTTAATCTACACTTAGCTGATGTCTTTTAATAGTACACAATCCCTTCTCCCACCCCCACCCCACACATCCCTTTCTACTACATCCAAGTAACTATGGAGAGTCGATTTGATCTCCATTTTTTCTTTAAGTGA
The DNA here is from genome assembly GCA_000934455.1 of Apostichopus parvimensis. Lineage (NCBI taxonomy): Eukaryota > Metazoa > Echinodermata > Holothuroidea > Aspidochirotida > Stichopodidae > Apostichopus > Apostichopus parvimensis. The sequence goes on along the minus strand of KN889170.1, from coordinate 67,724 downwards.
GAGATTTGCTTGATGTCAAAATCCTACTGATTTTTTGTCATTAATATTAAAAACTGCATTTTAAGATGAATTTGCCACAATTTTATGTGGTACTACTATCATACTCGGTCATTACCTAGGGAAGTTAAGGAAGCTTAAAGCATAATCGGTTACTTAAGTCTGTAAGCCCACCAAACTCAATCACCAGGAAAGATGATGTTAGGTATACAATGCAAAAAGGATGCCAATCTGTACTATTGGACTTTAAAAGTTTTGTCTCTCTACTCAAGGCAGCCACATGGTTGTAACCCCATACCTTAAACCTCTCTTAGAGTTTGCAGTATGAATAATTATGCGTGTAAATATTAATTACATGGTGTGCAGTCAGAACATGAAAAAGCTATGAGAGCCATATTGGCGAGGATATATTTGACTTTAAAATGATTTACAAATCCAAATAAATAAATTAGATTTATAGTCAACATGACAAGCAAAGTATCTAGTTAATACACCTACAATTTCATATCTATATGCAAAAGAGTACAAGCAGGACATTTTCATGCACAGCTGTGCTATGTTTTGGAATGAGTGCCTCTCCAGTAGAAATATCTGCATTTAGCTGTTGGAAGAAACAACTTGAAAAAACTTACAATCTCTAGGGTCACAAAGTCACAGTCAGCTCAAAGGCAAGAATTCTTAGGCGAACAAAATGTACAGACCTGTTGCTGCTATCCAAATAAGCCCTTCAACTACTTACTGTACTGTGTAGGTAACAAAGTACAGCACTTAGTACGATGCAAAGCTGCATAGATCTCCTAGCTAGATTTAACCGTATTTTGCATTTTGCCACAACAACAACAAACTTGCAGTACTGCATATATACTACACATCGGTTGTTTGCACAGTGCAAGACAGTGTACATACACAGAAGGAGAGCTATATACAGTCCAGTATGAGATCATTGTAAAGGAAATGTTTTATAATACTCCCACCTCAGTACCTGTAGTGCACACCGTATGCAGGCTCTAACAGTATACTAATTTAAATAATTGAAAAAGTATGCCTGAGTTTACCCAAGTACAAACAGGGTCATAACCATGCCTTCAGAACCCCTTTCAAACAAATACTAAACCAAAAGTTCAGCCCTTTACAAAGTTTGAACAACAGGCTTTTAGTATACTTATGAATTCAACTGGAAAGCCACTGACGCCTGTATAAAAATGCCAACAGCTACACTCTTCAACAGTTTATGATACACACTTCAGACTTGCACCAGTTGGCGACTCGATTAGTCTTACAAATTATGGCCAAAATGTATAGATTTATCTACAGAATACCATGGAAGCATACACTGAAGATAACCTTAAATGCCATTCTTTGTGATATATTTTGTATCTTTCCTGGTCTCGTTGTGACTACATGGGTTGGTTATATTAATTCAACAATAAATACCATGGCATATATATATATGCTACCAGCTTGAATACACTACAAGATGTTACAAAAATCTGCTAGAACCTTTCACAATTTGGGTTTGATTGGCAGTCATCAACATCAAATAATTCTAGGTCCAGCCAAAGTTATCATGAAAATCAGGCAGAAGTGCAAGCTGACTATTCTCACTAACAGGAGAAACCTATCATCAAGAAGACAGTACAACATGCGGACTCCGAATGTGTGACCTGAGTAATTAGCAGATGACATTGCAAGGGTCCTACTTGTACCGCGTAAGATTTGTCGCAGGGGTTCTACTTTTGGTGGGTAGGATTGACATGTGATTAACAATTTTGAGTAGTCAAATGAGAACGTTATTTCAGAATACATAAAAAATAAATGGGGTTCCTTACACGTCATCTGCTGTACGAGAAGTTGTTTTCGTTATTGATATACTCCCATTTTTGTGTTTCTTGAAAGCCAACTTATGTTACCCCTATCAACCTACAAAGCGTCAATTACATGGACTATTGTTTAGGGGGATAAACTTTTCTATATATCAAACACAACATATTTTAACATTTCAAGTTTTACATTCCTTTGATTGTTCATTCTACCTATTGAATGCTTTTTCTAACATTGACAAACAGTGCAGACCCTACGATTTTAGTAATAGCAAACTTTCAGAGAAGTAAAGGTCTGCCGCCGCTGGCCAAAAGATTTGTACCAACGGAGTCTTCGAGTACAGCATTTCTGTATGCTGCCGTGTTGGACGAATATAATCGTAATAGTAATTAACGACTTTGCAATTCGTGATATTAAACTGACAGGTTTGGATATTTACCAGTGTCAAGATTACCTGTCCCCCCATAACCTTAGCACTCATTCTACCGTGCCTAGAATGAACTGGTAACCTCTTAACACTGTCCAAACCTTCTACGGTCAATGCCCTTCCTTTTCATTATACCACCTCCCCTCTCCAAAGTGTAAATGTAGTTTCAGCTATGAAATCCACCAGCTCCATAAATACATTTGACAGAACAACTGTACAAGCTGTGACCTACCATCCATTCTAGACGATATATGTCTGCCTCTCATTACATCCAAAGCCACACCTGTATAATTGGTTGCTATTTTTAGACCTTCCATCTTGATTTACTGATCATAACTATTATATGGCAGTAAGCAGACACCCAACGAAAACATAAGCGCTATTTCTTCCAGTCTGTAGGCTGTTTTCTCTCAAGCCAATCCCTACACAGCTCAAACCAGCATCTCATATTTTTGCTTGCAGTTTTTAATAACCCTTATATTACATGCTGAAAACTTAGTTATACCTGCAAAATAATGCTGAACTTGGAGAAGCCTTAGGGGTTCAGGAAGCAAGGGCTATAAGACTCTTACTACTGAACAAGATGGTGTTTGTATAACCTCTTTACACCCTTATCTGTTGAAAGTTGTCTTAATCAAAACAGACTATCACTAGTGACTTTGTTGTCACCTGCAAGCCATTGGGTAACCTCTCAAACATTTTCTGGAAAAAGCTCAAAATAAGCAGGGAATAACTGGTTGTGAAACCACAGGGCGGTGCGGAATTTACCAAACCAGAAAGTCAGGGGGGGTTCAGTGATTATTTGCCACATTTTATACCGTAATGTTTAATGCTGCAGGCCAGATTGCAAGATTTTTTAACCATTGTTGAGTTCAGTGAATAGCTTACTTCTTGCAGACTGAAATATGAAGCTTACTGTTGGTGTTATCATGTTTCTAAAGTTTTCAGACTTTCATCTCTGTTTGATCTCAGATTACCCTTGATGCCCACAGAAGCATCCATGGGATCTTGTACTCACTATGTACTCATTATAAATAACCTACATTCCATGTATAATTTTCTTGGCTTGTAAAAATGAAAACTTGAAGCCAGATGGCGGAATAAGGAAAGCTTGTCCTGAAACTCATCCAAGAGGAATATTTGGATGATAATTTTTTTCTCTCCAGATTTTGACCTCTGGTGACCTTTGTCCTACACAAAACATTCCATGTACTAAGTTAGGTGGAACCACATGGCAAAGATGAAGTTCAACCTATACACTGTTTGAGTTTTGTTTACAAGCCAAGGCATCACACACATCAAAAATTTCACCCCAAAACAACTGGGTCCTACTTATTATGAGGGATCCACACACTACATGTACAAGGGTTCAACCAAGCTTGACTAGTGTCCTGAACAATCAAGTTTTACCAAGATTCTTTCAACTCTCACGTAGACCTAGAGACCGAATAAAGAGTAATTGTACAACATATTCATTTTGTGAATAATAGCATGAAAAGTCCATTGACATAAAGCCATGGTTGTTGGAAAGGTCAGCAAGCTAGCACAGCAGGCTCGGAAATATGTTTAAAGTCAACTTGTTCCTGTAGTCTGAATGCAATCATTCTTGAAAGCACAGTTAACACACTAACACAGACCAGATACTGCACATGAATTCAAAGACATTGTGAACAGTCTTTCAACTTGGGATGATGCACTGTAAGTCCATAGTTTTACTTGTTTGTATGCGGTTAAGAATACTCACCATTTTGTTGTATTATGCTATCTGTTGGAGGACTATTATGTCGAAAAATAAACCTGACATCTCTCCGCTTGGGTCCCAACTCTTGCAGGACATTACTGATGAGTTCTTGATCACCCACAGCTCTCTCTGTCGAAATTGAAAAGTACAAGTAATTCAGCAAACTTATATAAAGCTTGTTTGAAATAATAAACAGCTATATTTGTTGGTTAGAACTTACAACAATCAATTCTTTAAGGTTCTTTATGGAAGTTTAAGTCACAAATATGGATTTAGAATCTGATTCTGCACTCCCATTTCCAGATATTGACAGCCACATACAGTACTGTATAAGCTCTTTCATCATGACTAAACAAAATATATATTAGACATATATACTGAAGAAATTAAGAAATAGAATAAATGTTTTGAAAACCAAAAAGCCAGCTACTTGTGATTCTTTGCCAGACAATTTGATCCACCATTAGCTTTTTGAGTTACCATGTTTACAAGCAAGTATCACATATATACACATACACAAGGCCATCACTATTGCATGGATTCCTTTTGCCTCCGGCAAAGAATCGAAAAGACATATATGCCCGACATATGTTTCATATATATATATACCCTTCTTTGTGTATCCACAACATGCATTATTTATAATCCAGAACAGAAATCTAGAAAATGAAACTGTAGCTACAGCCTGCCTACATGTATACTGTACATGGCAATAGTTCAGTCAATTAATGTTTCCTATCAAGATGAGGCACCTGCTACCATACCTAAAAAAAAAAATCCTTTTTTTGTTCCATATTTATTGCCTTGACGGGATGAAAATCCTGCCAGAATCACTTAAGGTGTTATGCCCTACAACCTCCTGCAAGAATCAAGGTGTTATGCCCTATAACTTATAACACAATATACAGCTTCTTAAACTTTACCAAGCATTACACCTATCCATTGCACTTCCAACTTACAATACTGTATACACACACGGACTACACCATAAATGATAATTCCGTATTGTCAATCCGAGATAAACAGAATTTTACAAGGCTACAGTTTCTTGGTGACCTCACTGAAAGCGACCTTATTTATAATCAGACCTGCACTTTTTTCAAACAATTAAATTTCTCAGCCAGGTGTGGTTTCAAACAAACAAGAGCATTTGTCAAATTTGATATAAAACCTGTCTCAGGTTTGTTGAAGCTACAAAATTTGTGTTACTTTCAGTGACTCATATATGTACATCGTATTTTATATAGTAGTTGACAATACTCACACAGTCACACACTGACATGATTGTTATTGATAAGCACTCTATACCTCAAGTTAAACTTCAGATGTCATGCAGTTGTTCTGGTTCCATGACAGTAACAACAGGGGCTTTTTCCCCAGGTTTAAGGTTATCAGTATTGCCCAATATGCTTGAAAGTTATATAATGGACATTTATGTCGAAACTTCAGAAAGCATCTTACCGCCATCCTTATGGACCTACCATAACATTTTTAGCACAATAAGCAATACTGACTATCTTTGGGCTACTGTACAACATTAGATGGAGTGCATTTGCTATAAGGGGATAGGTTAGTATGCAGCCACTATCAAGAAATAATAAGATACCACACAAATCAAAGAGTCATGACAGACTCACCTGTTCCCATAACGTTTTCTGCTAAATGACAGTGTTCCTCCCCGGGCTCTTTACACATCTCCACAACATCCTTGCATGTTGTCTCAGGATTGATTGGTATCTCAGTGACATTGTCTGCTTTGTTACTTAGATGCACCCTCAAAATCATCTGAAAAACAAAAGCAAGCAATTATGCATAGCTCTGAGTGATTCGAAACATCTTTACGACCCAGTCCTCTATGAATATATCACAGTAAATCATAGAACATAACGTGTACATTTTATCATCAGTTGCAAAAATGACAAGATGGATGTTAAATGAAACAAATTTTCGAACATGTATTTTGTATCTAGGTCTGAGTTAACAATCTATTATTGTAATATGGTTTTCTTCCTCGAAATTTCAAAAATAACATTAATATGATTTAAGTGCACTATTTATGCACACTGCATTTATGAAGCACAGCTCTCTACTTGGTTACCATGGATATTTGAATAAAACTTTACGGCAACCAACCATCAAATAGCAAACGATGTTTAGAATAAAATTGTTTTATGAATTTTTCTATGAATATTTCCTACAAGCAAATGATACTGCATGCAGTACAGTAGAGGTGGTAGGTAAACAAAAATAATTTGAATTTATTTTCAATACGGTAGCTCTTAGGTTGTTGTTATTTTATCTAACTGTGACATGACTGACTTCCAAGGCTGACAGTTTAATTTCTTCCCGATATAAAATTATCCAATTGAAAAAGAGAATTATCACTGCTTGGGTAAGCACAGGAAATTAACTTCAACCTTGGAAACCTCAGAATTTTGCACTTGTAAGTCAAACTTGACATTTAGAATGGTCTGCGTAGTGTTCTATGGCGAACGTGTTGAGAACCAACGATATCAACTATAAAACAACTCTTGAGCATTAGAGAAGACTTTTTTGAATAGTTAAAGCTTTCTCTGATTCATCAATTCAGTTATTTCTGGCAAAGCTTGTGAATGCTTGTACTCAAAACAAGGCTGCAACGGGTGAAACGTCTATGCCAGTGGCCGGGCTAGAACTGTATCATCAATGGTAAACACATTGTAATGTCCAGTAATAATAGCTAACTGTACATCAAACTTCAAAGTATATGAAACTACAGTATCCAATTCCAGACAACCGATGGCATCAGTTTAAAGTTTCCCAATATTCCAGTTCTATTACAAAAGAACTTTCCTTCTCCCTGTAAACTCCTTTATGTTCATTTATCCATTCCTAAAGGTAATATTGTTGAATGTATGTGAAAATAAAGTCATCTCATAATGCAATTGAAGAGGAGAGGAGACTTGCTCATCATCTTTCCTCATACCTCTTCTCCTAAGAGGCTAACAATTAACTCTACTTCTCAATAACAGTCTGTTTTATCTACTTCCGGACCCAGACAAAACTATAATTGTCACAGCTCCCCAATACAGATAAAACCAATAATTAACGTGCACTGCACCTACAAAACAGTAGTAAATAACAATGACACAAACACACTTAAAGCTTTGTTCAGTTTACATGTTTAGAGAGGCTGTAACGACCATCTTTTAATAAAGACCCCTGCCTGTCTATACTACAAGATGCCTCTTATCACGTTTTATGACAAACAATTCACCATATCAGATGGCCGCCTCAAGTTTGATACATTTAAAGGAAAACATTTCCAAACCCTGTCCCTTTTCAAGTGCGCAGGAGTAGTCAAGTAGCCGATAAATTATCATTCACCGTAAAAATGAGTAACTAACATAAAACACCACAACTGTCTTTAAGAAACATGTGTAACATTCTGAAATGTATCTATATGGTATACGTATGTAAACCAACTCTGCATAACTCTGTTTTATAGCAGGGAATAATAATACCACATAGCAAAATGCTATACAAAAATGGTCATATTGCAATACAAGTTAAAAGACAGCAGTTTTGTACACAGAAATCCGTAGTATATTTAAGAGCCAAAATTTATTCTTGCATAGTACAGTATGTAGAACGTCCCGTACATCAGGATCTCATACCATCTCTTAGTGCTTTTCCATTTTTTTTATTATTTTTGTTTTTATATCTTTTTTAGTGTCATTAGTTTTTCATACTCTGACATTCAAAGTTTTCTACCTTGTGTGTACTGTGCCATTATCATCTACACAAAACAAACAAACAGACATTTCCATGGGAACATACTTATTCAAACAAACAAAATTATACGGTACTACAAAAGAGAAGAATAATCATTGTTTTCCTAACACTACTACATACAAACCAAATCAGTTAAAACTGGCATTATAAGCTCAAAAGGTGAACCGCACTTCAGGTACTATACAGGTAGTCTTCTCTGTGTACATATAGTTCCAATATGGCTCAACCACAAGGAATGTAGCCTGACAATACCTCCTATTGTTATCAATACAACAGAAGACAGTCTCAACAGATTTAAACCTACAAACATTGTTTGTTCCTTTGTTAAACACTAATGGAATGTAAAGTGACACTTTTTTTGACCATTACTCACTACTACAGTACAGTAGAAGTAACTTTCTCAGTATTGAGATAATGCTAGACTTTGCAAAGAATGGTTTCACTAAAATAACATATTCCAAACAATCACCGCCGGAATACATTATACCAAATCATTGGCTACATTCAGTCCAGATATAGTATTGGACTTACAGTATTAATTCCTTAGTTGGAATCACCTTCAGGACTAAAGTGTATTTTGCTCTCTTCAAAATTTGTTAATAATATCCTTGTCATGTATCCATTCATGAGTTTGTAACATACTACATAGGGAGCAAAATGAGTAGCCTTGACAAAACATGTGTTTAGTTCCTTCAAATTTGTTCATAACCTCCTCTGCCATTTCTTTTTCATGATTTGCTAACATACAGTATTACACTGTTAAGAAATATAGCAGATAAAATGTGTATCCCTGGCCAAAAGTGTTGTTTGCTCCTTCAAAATTGTTAATAACATCCTGGTAATTTTTCTCTCTTCATACTTGCATAACATAATACCAATTTAAGAAACATAGGAAGCAACATGAGTGGCCTTTAGCAAGGATGTAGCAGAAGACCCTTCTACTTTCAAAAATAAAATAATTACTAAGACTGAAACAAATTCGATTCACTCTTTTACTCCGCTTTCTCGTTCTTCCATCGTTGAATTAAAGATCACACGAAAAGCGGGAGTAAACAGCATCATATCTTGAACATGATCACTTCAGACATCCCCAATTACTTTTTTAGAACACTCTACCCCTCTGGTACCTTAACTTCAATTGCACGGCTAATTTAAAATGGCAGTTTAAGTTTATATCCACAGGATAACAAACAAAGCAGTCCTAGACTTACATGTGATTAATACACTTGCAACACCGCCAAAGATGTCCTGAAGGTATACTTAGGGGTTGGGGGGGGGTGGGGCAATGTGGATCTATCAATTTAGCAATCAAATTTTTTGTAGAAGTTTTGAAGGTTCTGCATTTTATCCCTCAGAAAATATTGTGGTTTCTGTGTAAAAAAAACTGTTATCTTTGGGCTTGCACAACAACTTGACCATTTTGCATAGCATTTGCAATACCATACCAGATAAAATCATAATAATTAACTCTGAACTGGAGACTTCATAAAACAGATGAATTACAATAGATTCTACAACCCATGCCCTTTAGTATGTACTGTATGTGATAATACAGTATCGCTTGAAAGTATGGCATATTGTCATCATATTTTAAGTTCTGTAACTGTCTTACTAACTGATCCAATTTGCAAACGTATTGTGCAAAAGGGGAGATTTCTACCTTACATAAGCTATGGTTTCCACATTAAGGAAGTAGATTTTTCACATAGCTCAATACCCAGAATGGGGCAAATCTCAACAATGTGTGCATATTAACTTAGCAAATATTGCACATAATATTATTTGAACACTCTTTCCTTGATATAACAGAACAAAACCGTAACATAACAACATAGAGCAAACAGGAACAAGTATGAAATTTTGATATGAAATTTATATATATTGATACTAAAATTTGTGTTTTAAAAGTTATAAGAACTGAGCAGTAGTCAAAGGACAAGTGCTTGAATATATATATACATAACTGAACAAGCTTGGTACAGTATACTACCGTACTATTAAATGAAATGCTCATACGGGATCAGCAATCTCAGGTCATTCTACCCAGGCAATCTAGCCTCCAGAAATAATATAGCAATGGATGAAAAAATTCTCCAAAATGTTTTCACCATTTCAAATGAGATTAAACTGTGATTAGCTAATCATTCCAGCATGGACATCCACACTAGTTATCATATATCCACATTCACAGCATCAATTTCAAAAATTGCCTTAATTTGAAATACAAAACTATTTAGTCAAGCTAAATGACCTACTAAAAAAGTAGCCAGTACATTTCAGTCACCATCCAAATTATATACTTGTTTTGCTTATGAACTGCTGACCAATTCCTGAATATCTTCTCACCACCTTGACTGCTCAATGAATATATAAGTCCATTAGAGGGATACTGTGATTTCGACGATGATGATCTTTCACAGTGTATGCATTTGGAAAAGCTTGAACCACAATCTGTGTGGTGTAATACCCCCAAAAAGTTTACACATCGTACCCATAGACCAATGCCGAACACGGCAATGTCATTTATGTCTCCAAGTCTGTCAACCAGGGAGTAATAAAGCATACAAATTTTGTGCAGACATTTTGTACAGTACCGCCAATAAGTAACTTGGTAAACCGCGCTCTTTTTTGCGCTCAGTGCATTTAACCGCGCTCTATCTTTTGTTAAAACCTGCATTTAAATGCGGGTAATTGCGGGGAACTGTTTATCAGAGCGCAGATTCCGTCGGAAGGCTTCCCTAATTCTATTCATGCCCGCTAGAAGTGTGAAGTTCATTGTTACCGTCAGACGGTCAATGGCTGTAATCCTACTTAATTCCTTCCAATCCGGTAACAAAAGAATATCGATCGTCGCTGGTAGAAGGAAGACCAAAGGTTTATACTCGGTGTCAAGCATGTATCTTAAACTGTTTAAATTCAACATACAATACAAATGTCCGCGCAAAAATATGTGCGCAAAATAGTTGACCATTAAAACCCCCAAGAAAGGAATTCACATTTTACCTGTACGAGGAAAATCATTGGTACAGCAGGCTGTCGTCTGATGATTTGCATGCTACAGTACTGTATAACATTTTTACAATGTGCGTGAAACACTTGTTCTTAGTTAAACTTGGCAACTCGCCAAGAAACGATTGTCAGTGGAACGTCTATACATAGCGAAACAGCGAACAATATCCAATTCACCGAGTCTTGTCTTGTATTCGTAAGCCTATGAACAGTACTCTATAAATCAGTGCAACGTTTCCTAGCCTACAGTAATGTGCCTAAAGTCCACACAAAACACGAGGCCTGATGTTACTACTAAAAATGATATGTTACCTCGAATTTCCCGAAAGGATAAAACACGAAGTTTCCTTCTTGCTTTTTATTAGTTCTGGTAACCAGAACATATCGGGGAATAAAATAACCACGTATAAGAAAGGTTTTCCCCTTCAACACGAAACTATTCTCTTTTAAAACAAGTTTTACTCGCGCAGCACAGTACCATTCATAATTTGCATATTACACCAAATTAACACTCGGCGTCCAGATGGCGGGAAAATGTAACATCATGTTCAATTTGTTGTGTCGTTCCCAGGGTGCGATGAACTTGTTGTCAAGTTCGAATGTCGATGACCTACTTATGTTCTGTTACCAATGTCAGTGGGAATTATGTGTGTAAAAACTCATGTTTTTCCACGTGTCATATATACATAGAAGTTTTACGTAAGCGGAGCGAATTTCGGGGAGGCTTGTTGATTGTGAGTAAGCACTTATCTAAGCATCAGTATTTGTGAAAAATATCGTAAGGTTTTTCAGATATTCTCTTTGAATGTCCCTCCATATATCTCTCTTTCTCCGTCCACTCAAAGCTAGACATTTACGCTAATTCTGTTAGGGGGAAATTATCGTAAATATCGAAATATCGCGATAACTTTTGAACTATTTATCGTGACGGTAAAAAGCAAATATCGCCCAGCACTACCTCCACCCTATGAATAGCGCTGTATCGATCGGTTCACTCCCATTGTGTCGGTGGTGAATGGCGAGCGCGGGGAATTTGCGTTCCTTTATTTGGAGTGTGGGGAAAGTAGCGTTCCTTTATTTGGAGCGAGGTTAATTGCAGTTAAGCTGCGTTTTGCGCTGAATCGCGCTAATCTTTACCAAGTTACTTATTGGCGGTACTGTACTTGCATGGCATTTCGACCGTTCTGCAATCATTTTGCCATACCGGGTAATTTGGTCCCTATCAACACAACTTCACATTTGTTATTCACTGGTCTAAGTACATGAAAATGTCTCAGCTGTTCTGCTCAACCTTGCTTGTCACGACCCACACAATAAGATAACAGGATTTAGTGCAGCTGTTCAGAGCCTAATCCTACTTTCTTACAATGTCCAATTCATAATGTCAGAGGTATTAACATTTTAACAATGCATTCAACTGGTTACCTTTAAAAGGTTTGGTGAAGCAATCTAAAAATTTCTTGCATTTCTATTCAATTATGTAGAAACTGAAACATACTTGAACCCAATGAAATGAAAATCCATATTTGTCTCCATGTTCACAGTATTTCTACCCAATTTTCAGCATGTATCAACAGGTGATGAATAGCCATTGATCCAACATAGTATGTCCCTTAA
>KN889170.1:23491-54843 GCA_000934455.1 Apostichopus parvimensis | reverse complement strand
CCTAACGTCTTATAGTAGCCTAACCTACAATGATAACAAGTGCAACATGTTTGTGTGCATATCAAACCAAACGAGTAAAAATTCTTACATCATTCACGATGTCACCCGGCATAATCCCTTCTTTTGACAAAGAGAATTCACCACTTGTGAAATAATACGCGTATATATCCCAATCACGATAAAATATACAGTTGAAATCTACTATTTATAAATGAAACGGTATTCAGTCTCTTCGGGTTGATTTACGTCACTCTGTTATGGCTATTCATGTCTTACTCTTCTGCTAGTTATAAAATGCCGTGTCCAGAAGTATTAACACACGTATCGATTCTTGTTAGAGGGGACGCTATGACAATACTGTTGATTTTGAGTATTGTGCAGTCAAACATACAGAAGAGAGCAGGGGAGGGTTCTAATAGGGTGGGAGAGTTGAGTCGAGTTGTGGATTGGGTGGATCTAGATAGTCCCATGACAAGAAACTCTATCGTATCTGGAAGTTGGTAAAAGGAAGACGTGTTGTGGTGGTTTGAGTGTAGGTAAGATCATGAGGTAAAAACAGTTTGTACCTCCATGTTAAGATGGAGAAGAGTTTGAGATGCCAACTAGAGTCATGTATCTGGCTCCATTCAAATCACTTTGCATAAAGTTTACTCTCTGGTGAGAAGTGAAGGGCATGTTGTCCAGACTTTTCTCAACATTATTACTATCCTTAGTTTTCAGGATAAAATATATACAGATAGTCAATAGCTAGAACATGTCTAAAAGTATCTGTCATTTATTTTATACATGAACTCTATATGAAAAATAAAGTATTGTCTATAGATAATTGATTTCATCTTCCATTTGCAAATTGGCTGACTGTATGAACGTATCTTTAAAGATACCCTTTAAAGTTACCCTTTCATTTGATTTTAATTGTAAATTTACAATTAAAATCAAATGAAAGGGTAACTTTTTATCTAAAATTGCTACGACTGTGTAACATATATGAACTATTGCTAAATAAATGCATCGAACACTAATACAGTCGGTTAGCCTGGTAAAGTGTGACCTTCAAATTCCTTCTTTTGAATGAAGTGTGGCCTTCAAATTCCTTTTTAAAGACATGTTTGAGTAAATCCAAAATCCGGGTGTTACTAAAACGAATGACAATTGCGTTACACATAACGAATGACAATATGTTGTACACAATAAAAAATTGCGTTGACTAAAACGAATGACAGTGAATGACAGCACAGACATTTGCTTCAACCGGATATCACAGTTCAGACTTCGTGGGTTTATTAAAGCCACGCAAATCGAGTGGACGCGAAGTTCGTGGCTTACAGATCTAGTAAAGTACGGACAAGATACAAACGCACAATTATAGTAAGCGAAATTGTAAGTCTAATTTTAAAAAGTAAATTTAACGTCATTTTTCCGATATTAATTGTTAGAAACTAACAATACTATAATCTTGAAATAGCTAAAAATTTCAGGAAGAGTCCTTATATTGGACATTTCTATGAAAAAAAAAAAGATTTTTTTTTTTGTTTTTTTTGTGTGGTTTCTATCTGTAAATTACACCAAAACCCTGCAACCACGTAACATGCGATTTTCCTCAAATCATTTTATGCGCACTGGCAGAAAACCAATAACCGCATTTACTCCACTCCGTTAATCATTCTATCTCTAATCACCACCGTCCTTCGTTGTCATTCGGTGTCGTTCGTTGTCATTCGCTGTCATTCGCGAATGATAATTAACCCTGTACAAAGTCAATTGTCATTCGGTCATTCGCTGTTATCGTTTTAGTTTGTCCTCAAAATCCCTCGTATGTACCCATGATAGACAAACTCTTCCCCAATGACTGTGTAAGAAAGTTGAAAGGCAAATGAAACCTTTCATGTATTTCTTAACATGACTTTCCCTAAATTATACCAGAAGCTTATGTTTATTAAATGACTTGGTGAAGGAATACTGCTGATGTATCGAACTTTATGAACATCGATGGTTCAATGTGAGATTGACTGTGGTCAGGTTAGCGTCATATAAACATCCAGACACCTGCATTATTTAATTTATAGTAGGGGGCACCAATCCCACCTTCTTGTAATTGACGGTAGTATATAACTAAACAATCGATCATGAGGGATTTCGTGTCACGGTTTTTTATTGCGGGAATTGAAAGGATTACTGCAATATTTCGTGGATTTCAAGTCACATACATTTCAAACTCTTATTAACTTTGGGTTACCTTTATATAACTTTTTAGATCGTTGACTATTTGCCGTGGGTAATCGGTCCATGCTACTGCTTTATCAGGACAAAGCTAAGCCTAACTTAGGCTGGGGCCTAAGTTATGTGTTTGTGCAAGAGCAATTGCATCACATTTGATCAACAATCTGCAGAGGTGCGACTTATGAAAAGTAAGTTATGATTATGAAGTTGCGATCAGGCATATAAATACGCTGTAGCCTACCTAAATTAAACTTATTGATGGCTATCAGGCTATGTAACTTAAGAGGACAAGTTATGATTTATATTTTGTGTTCAATTCAACCCTGAATAACTGTTCTTATTTTTACTAGATTCTAATCATAGTATAGTAATTAGTATAAAGTCTGCAGCCTACATGTGATTGTTTCGGAAGTTGAAACTCAATATGTTTTCTTTTTTCTTCAGTTTTTGTTAACCATGAGCTTGGATAGAGTGGTTGTGCTCATTGATATGGATTGTTTCTATGTTCAAGTAGAACAGCGAGACAAACCAGAATTGAAAGGGAAGCCATGTGCTGTTGTTCAGTACAAAACCTACAAAGGTGGAGGGTAAGTAGGCTAAAGTAAATTAGGGTCTAATAAAATCTCCCCCCCCCCCTTAAAAAAAAGGTCTTCTCAATATTCATTTCCCCCTATCTGTATCTGTATCTGTCTAATCAATAGTCCTGTAAGGAAAGCTTATGGGTTTGTCTGGGAAGAATATCTTCCTATGTAAGGTACTGTATCCTTCTGTGCATATTTCTGTCATGATAGAGATGCTGTGCTCCATAGAAACTGTTGGCAAAGATATATATGTTTAAGTTGAACATTATTTCTCATACATGCAAGTTGTACAGAAAGTATGTCATAAACATGTCAAACAAAGAATTAAGGACACTAGAAAAGCATAAATATTTTAATATGCTGGTGACTTTTAAAGAGTAAATTATATATATAAATATGGACAAATGAAACAAATGGACAAATACATTAGAGGCAAGAGAAGAAAAAACTGAATTATGTAATTGAGATGACATTATAGTATTAGTGATAATCATATGCATCGATGAAATAAAAACTTTTCTCGTGAAGTAAGCTTTACTACTGTATAGTGAAACTTTCCCAAGCTTTATATCAGACTTAGTCTATTTGAAATATTGAATGTGAAGTTGCATGGTTTTGTTGACAGGACTATAGCAGTCAGTTATGAGGCAAGAGACCGTGGAGTAAAACGAGGCATGATGGGAGACGAGGCACAGAAGCTCTGTCCAGAAATTGAACTGGTCCGTGTCCCTGTTCAGAGGGACAAAGCAGATCTGACAAAGTAAGCAATCTAAACTTCTTGCATCTTTTTGTTGTGAGTGTGTTAATACCAATTATACATATATTATGACTTGTATTTAAATTAAATTTAATCAGCAACTAGACTACATATTGCAATCACTGTATAGTTAGAAAAGAGAGATGAGCTGGTTTCAAGAGTGTTTTTAGTTATTCTGACACAATCACAGACTTAAAGCAATTGGTGTGTGTGGTAGGAAGAAGGGTAGTTGATGTGTGTGTGCGAAAGGGCAAAGAGGGGGAAGGGGGTGGAAGGGATTAGTTGGCACACTATGCTAAATCTCTCAAATTTGGGGTACATTTTGTCCTTATTAAACATCCAAAAAACAATCTTTTTAGTCTTGGACAGCATTCACCCTAAAGTTGCTTATATGATGTGGAAGTGTTTACACCAATGTGTTTAACTCTTTGAATGGTCCAATCAGATACAGGGAGGCTGGAGCAGAAGTCATCAACGTTCTGATGCAGTTTAGCAAGAAGGTTGAACGTGCCAGCATCGATGAGGCTTTCATTGATCTGACAGATGAAGTTGAGGCTCGCCTCTCACAGATGGGAGAGCATCCCATCTCGCTGGAGATGTTACCGTATACTCATGTAGCAGGATGGGAAGATGAAAAATCTGCTCAAGATGATGAAAGAGAAGAAGAATGTGAAGGAAATGAAAGGCCTCCAAAATCAAAGGAAGGTAATGTAAAATACATAAAACTTTCAGTAAATAGAGGATGCCAAAGTTAGGGTGCTAATTGCTGTGTATTTATTTTACTCCTTGATTAAATCAATGTTACCTTGGTTAGCATGCTGCTTTCTCTGGGGAGGATGGATGCATATCTTTATTAGATCATTACATCAATGTGAACAATACAGGTAAGACACAGGAATCATCTTTAATATCTAATTGTGAGGAAACATGGATGTTTTTGTCTGTCTTGGTTTCTCTGTAGAGGCTGTTTCATTATTTACCTTTCTTTGCTATAGTTTCTCTAATGTCAGTCTCCATCTTGATTTCTAGTTTCTGCCTCAGTCGTTTTGTCTTTTCTGTCTTTTCTGTCTGTATGTCTTCATCTCTATCTGCCTGTCTGTTCCTCTAGAGTCTGGACTCTGGAATGCCCATGTTACTTAATGGTGGTTCTCAATTATTCACTCTGAGCAATGTTTTGACTATTGGTGACTCTTTTTGAAAGAGATAGTGGCAATATTTTGCAGTCAGTAAGATGGCAGACAATAATCTGGAATACTTTTCATCCAAAGGTTCTTTGAATCACTAGTTTTGAAAACATTCTTTCAGTTGAAATTCTGTGGTGCATTTTGCAGCTGTTTCTATACAGAGTTCTGTTTCCAATGCGTTGACAGTAGCAGTCAGGTGTAAACATAATAAGAGGCAAATGATATGTCTCGCCATAGGTAAACTCCATAGAGGTAATTCCCAAATCATCAGACCTTAAATTGTCTCTAATATCAGCAAATTAAATTTAAATTAAATATCCACAGATATAAGGAAGGATCAACTGCATCAGTGGCTTGGCAGCTTGAGCAAAATTGAAGACAAACGTTTAGCGGTGGGAGCGGTCATTACAGAAGAAATGAGGGCAGCAGTGCTGCAGCAAACCAAGTTCAACTGTTCCGCTGGCATCGCACATAATAAGGTTGGTCTGCTGGATACATGACCTTGCTTCTATTATATGGGAAGGACTAGAGGTGTAAAGCCAGCTGCATACTGCCAGAATGAATCATGGATTGTCAGATGGATTGCCCATGCCTAGGATTACGCAAATTTATGTAATCAACAACAGGGTAGTAAATTTGCATATGACCCAAGCGAGCACCGGTCATAAGTCATTCAGCATGCTGTCATTAGTCATACATAGCATGGGGATCAGTGGTACAACTATGGGTCTTGACAACAATGGAATACTAGGTCAAGTTGAGTTGTGTCTTCTACAGTCGGGCAGTATGTGGCTGGGTTTACTAAATGCATGAATTAAAAATAAAAATTAATGTTTCTCTCTCACTTCATTGACCATAATCTCATAACACCAGTTGTTATTGAGTTTTCATTGTGTTTACTAATTACTTTGTTCTTGTTCTGATTACTAATTATGTGAATATGATTCCAAGTGCTTGGAAATTTCAATGATACTGTCCTACTGAGGGAGTTTTTTTCTTTTCATTTTCAACATAACATCTTCCACCAGGCAAGTAACATGAGCACACAGTGGTTTGTTATCTTTTTGCTATAGTGTCACAATAGATTTAGAATACCACATGACAGTATATGTTACCTTTCAGTACAAGTACCAACATCAAGCTAAGACCTACCACACTTTTCATAGCAGATGTTTCTAAGCCTAGCCTACTTTACATAGAGGAGTCAGGTTTCATTAACAGCTAACTGCACCCTGTTGGGATCAGGAAAACATTATAGTGTTGCTATGGGAATATTGAATCGGGGGGATGTTCAAAAAGATCAGGTACCATTAGCAATGACACTGAAAATGAGCAGCAGTAACTAAATATAACTTGGGTTGTAAAATATGACAATCTGAAAACCCTTAGTTCAGTGTTATTCGACCTCAACCCGTTTAGTAGTCTTTTACGATTAGTGTGCAAGAACTTAACAGAAATGTCTTCCATTTCTGTCATCATCTGCAGATGTTGTCCAAGCTCGTGTGCGGTCTCAACAAACCAAGGAAACAGTCTGTTCTTCCTCATGACTTTGTTAATGTCCTGTTTAGGGATCTACCTATTGTTAAAGTGTAAGTCCCTTGGATACATTATGGCATTAAGCCACGTTCTGAATTCCATTGTATACACATACCAAAATGATGTCTTTCCTAAATTAGCCTACATCATCTCTTTCAGTTCTGACATGTTCCTACAATCACATTTTTATGACTAGCTACAGTATTTTTTTGCTACAGATTTTGGCACTTTTGCTATTCCCATCTACATGCAATAGGCCTATACTGTCCAATGGATAATGTGTATATCAATCATTTTTGCATAGTCTCTATCCTACCATTGAAATGTATAGCTCATACAGACACTGGCTTGTAGTCTATCCTCTTTGATTTCTTAGCCTCTTTGATATAATATTACAGAAACTTGATGAACAAGTGAAGAAACAATCTGCAAAATGTCTGAGATTTTCATTTCTCAGAGAAGGAGATGAAGAGGGGGACTGTTATACCCCCTCCACCCCGACGACCCCCTCCACCCGACCTAGTTAGCTTTCTCTATAATTTGTCACTGGGATGAATTTAAGACTTACTAAATGGTTAAATATTTTTTGAATATGTTTGTAGAATAGCAGATTTAAACTAGTTTTGGACTCTCCTTTTACTAGTCGGGGTCTTGGAGGTAAACTCGGAGCCTCCGTTGCTGAGGGTCTGAATGCTGTGAATATGGGAGACCTCCTGCCATACTCTGAAGCTGAACTACAGGTACAAGTGGGACCAAAATCAGGGTAAGAAAGACAGAAACATCCAAGGAAGGTTTGTGGGGAAAAAGCCTGATTTAAGCCGGATCACATTACAATAACAATTCCACCATTGAATATTAAATACAATTACATTATGCCTAGCATAATCTGCAGTGGATATTGTATAGACTTTATGTTAGGCTATTGAATAATCTAAAGTTTCAGTTATCAGACAGAAGTATAGTGACCTTATTCTTCATGCTATGTGCTGTTGTGACACTTATACAATAAAACAATCGATATATTTAGTTTCGATTTCATCATCAGTATTTGGTGATAAATCTGGTGATAAATCTTTTCTGGAACCAGCTGCCTGTGGGTATTTGTGTGGCGGTTTCCGTCTCGTTCTTCAAAGGTCTCATGAAAACATATTTATTTACTGAGCAGTAATGTTTGTATTTTTTGCTTGTGTTTAGGATTAGTGTTTGTTTTTATTGTGTAGTTTACATTTGTTTCTGTAAAGCGCTGTGATCTTTTGTAGAGCGCTCTATCAAATACATAGTAATAATAATAATAATAATGATAATAATATTTGGTTTCATCATCAGTATTTGATTTTTATCTTCAGTATTTGGTTTTATCATCAGTGTTTGATCTCATCATCAGTGTTTGGTTTCATCAACAGTGTCTGGATTTATCATCAGTGTTTGGTTTTACCATCAGTATTTGGTTTTTATCATCAGTGGTTAATATCATCATTAGTTTGGTTTCATCATCAGTATTTGTTTTTATCATCAGTGTTTGGTTGTACAACATATGCAGAGGTTTTGAAAGTGAACCAGTCAGACCTCGTCAACTCCCAAAGTCTGTGGGATGCAGCAAGAACTTCTTGGGCAGGAGTTGTCTGGATAAGGTTGAGAAGGTACGAAGAACAATATTAATTTAATAGGATAAGATTGGTCTTGTTGCTATTCAGTTATGTTAATATCTCATATTTGGGTGAATGTATCTCTAAACAGATACTTCACTGACTAAGATGTTAAACAAGGGCATCTTGGAGTGACAAATGATATCCTTTTCCCCTTCAGTTCCTGAGATGATGTGCATTATGTAGATTTGTACATTTGATGTAATTTACAATTACTGCCACTGATGATTGGAAAAGGCATAAGTCCCCTACAAAAGGGGATGAGGGAAAAGTGTAATGCATTTTTGTCATCCCCTCTTGCAAAAATCTGAGCAAAGGATCCTCTCTAACTCTTACATTGCCGTCCACCTCTATCCAACTATTGCTCGACAGTTTCGAGATGCAAGTGTCATCTGTATGTGTTTATCTTTCATCAGAACTCATATAAGTTAAAATGTTGTCATACTTATAAACATACTTGATGTTGGAATGTATCAAAGATGATGTGTTGTGTGTAACTTATTGTTGTAATACACTTGCTGACATGTCTTATGAAGCATACTTGATATCAACATGTATCTAGTTATTGTGGAGCGTATTTCTTATTATTCTCATCCAGTCACATACTGTAGGCTAACATCATAATAAGTATCAGAATGCTCTGAGGCTACTGTAGTGTGTGTGTGTGCGCACTTGTTTTGTATTCTGACCGAGGACTTGAACAAAAGAATTCCAGGTCCTCGGATGTGATTTCTAAAGAATCACAAAGTCCTCGAAAGAATTATATGGTTATGTGGTATTGTTAAGGTTAGGGTACGTGGATTTGAACAATGGAAAAAACAATGGGGTCCTCGGTCTGAATGAAAATCACACCTGCGTGTGTGTGTGTGTGTTTGTAAATACTCACATATTTCCACATTGTGTATATATCGGATAAGTTAGTATTTAAGTTTATATATTTGACCTCACAGAGAATAGACATATTTGATATCAGAATGCATCTGGTGACTGTCCTGTGTATGTATGCAAACACCTGCCAATACACAATTGTTGCCATACCGTGTATACATCAGATACCACAAACCTTGCATAATTTGAGATAATTGACCTCACAGTTAGACTTTCTATTTTATAGGTCAGGTTCTGGCTCAGTCAGCTGTCAGAAGAAGTAGCTGAAAGATTACAAAAAGAGGAAACTCTGGTAAGTTTCAATTTTTCTTAACTGTCCTTTCTTTCTGATTAATTTTCTGTATTTCTATTCCTTGTGGTCTTAGACTTTTACATTTACTTAAAGCTAGAAAAAATTTCAGTCATATTTGGAACGACATGCGAGGTTCAATCTGTTGCCGAATGTTATTTAGTGACACCAGACAGCTCCCCTGTAACTCAGATCATACAATATGATACTTTAAGCTTCATTAATTTACTTATTATTAATATCATACTTCGAATCATAATTTCTTCAATATTAATATTAAAATGATATAAATATGATCGTTAGAACTAATATCATATATTATTATATAATATATTATTATTTAATATACAGATTATCTTTACCAAGGGCTGTACCTTTGTTTGATCTTAAAACCCTATTTTCTAATATTTCTGGAGAAAATATTGCTGCCACATCCTTCTCACATTATTTATGGTTTGGTTTCAGAATAACAGAGTGGCCAAGTCAATGTGCATATATGTTCGCCAACAAGGTAATTCACCTGCATCTATGAGCCGATCCTGTGCCCTTCATGCCTATGATACTAATACACTCTCCAGAACGGCCATGTCTCTGATACAAGGGTTGAACCGTGCTGGAAGTCACCAAGCAGCTTGGTAATGTATTAGAACAGTATTTCAAGTTTAATAGACAGATTGATCGTAAATGAAACAAATAGTCCATGTTCTCTTCTATGGTAGAAAATACCTCAGTACAGAGGGTGTTTAAGGACTCATGATAAACCAGTCAGGATTTAGTATAATTCAGTGAAGTCATAGGTTTCCAAATATTGGCTCATTTATGATCCTATACATGAGATGATGCTACACCATGCCTCCGCCAACATATTTACAAATGGCTTCCATATTCTATAGAGCTGTCTTGCATATATGTGAGATGATGTTGGATGACCTTGGATGACAACTGGTATACTTTAAGAATTAAAAGCCTTTCTCAAACAATGTATGTGCTGAAAGCACCCCCCCCCCTCCCCTAGCAGTCATTGCATAGAGCTGTTTCAAGAGAAATTAATTCTTCAACAAGGATAGAACAGAGAAACAAAGCCACACTGCTCCAATTCACAAACCAAAGGTATTAAGCAAATCTTTTCAAGATGCTACTCGGTGTGACTGTGCAGTAGCAGTTTTAATGAGATCAAGAGACTTTGTTCCTCAGTGTATTTGAATCTGGACCTGATGCTATACAAGTGGCTTCCATGTCTTCTTGTGTGTTCATTGAACAACCAGAGCTCTCTTGCTCTAGTTCACTATTAGACTGTACAATAAATCCTGTAAGAAAGGTTCCAATGTGTTTTCCAAACCTTTACACACATTTGTTGTAATGTTGTATTAATCTAAATATAATATAAACTGTGTAGCAACTCCAGGGTCAAAATTAGCTTGTGGAGTAGAAGAAGTGGAGATTGGGAGGGAGGGGGAGTTCAGAGGTTAGAGAATGCTATATGTGGGAAACCTTGATGTGGGCTTAGGCATTACCAGACTTAAAATATTCGTAGGAAAACAAACCCAAACTCTCAATCTGGACTAAATGTTGCATAATTTATAAACATTAAAATGAAATAACCTTATTGTCATGATTGACTGCATTGTTGCCATCCACATATGGATTAATTATTGACTGTTATTGTTTTACATTGTGTGTTTTGTTCTATTGCAGGACCCCACCTATTATAAACCTTGGCCTATCTACTACAAAGTTTACAGATGTACCACAGTATCGCGGAGACAATACCTCACTGGATAACTACTTCAGTATCCAGGGCGACGAGAGGCTTAAAGCAGAACCAGCCAGTGTGAAACCAACCAAGTCACAACATCAACTGGAAAACTTCTTTACAAAGAAAGAATCAGAAGGAAAGAAGAGAGAGGGAGAACAAAATACGACCTCAAACCAAAGTTCAAGCAAACAGGACCATACAGATGGTGCTACACCAAATGGCAAGCTGGCACAGTACTTCAAAAAATCACCAAATATTAACAAGGAAAGCATCAACGATGAAGACAGGTCCTCTGAGACATCTGAATTTGGGAAACTGGAACCAAGAAATCATCACGGAGATGAATTTGTTAAGGATGAAAGAATCTGTGAAGAGAAAGTTTGGAATGGAGATAATGGTTGTGATAACTATGGTGATGAACTAGTACAAGATACTGTACTTGATGAACCCACACACATGGCAGATGAACCCACAGGATCAACGAAAAGCTTCTTCAGAACTAAACAAGCTGCTCTTCAAAACTCATCAGAGTTGAACCTTGTTAGCAACTCAAAAAACAAAGTTGAGAAGGAGCTGGAACAAGCTGAAATAAGTGATAATTCTTGTCTCTCCTTTCCAAATGCTCAGTCCAAAGATTTAGGAGGGGACATGGAAAATCCACCTCAGTCAGATGAAACAGATTTTGTGACTTGTGATCAGTGTCAAGATCAGATATCAGCTTGGGAACTACCAGAGCATTTAGATTTTCATGTTGCCATGGCAATCCAGGAGCAGGAGAACAGCGTCAGCATCTCCTCACCTTCATCCTCTCTCCTGGCTGCGGAGAGGAGGGGCGAACATAATAATACAAGAGCAGGAAAGAGGAAGGGGACTCAGAGGGGTGCGTTTCCTTCTTCAAAGAAATCAAAGTCTGATCCAAGTAACCAAACCAAACTTCACTCCTTCTTCAGTCAAAAATAAATATTGTAGCCAATGTGGGAGTGCTTTTCTATTTGCATTTAAATTAAATTAATGAAGAAAGAAAGCAGGGTTGCTTGAATACCTCCGGCCAGCTACCTCACAGGTGAAAGGGGGGGGGGGGGCACAATGTCCCATGGAGGGCAAGTCTTATTTGTATGAAAGATAGGATTTGTTTAGAAAAGATATTTTATAGATTGGGAAAAGGGTAGCCATGTAATGGTAGGTGATTGGCAGGCAGGAAACAATTTCAAGGGCAAGTGCGAAACAGTTATGGAGGGTCAAGGGTCCGGGGGGGGTAAGACCTTATGTGTTTGTTCATTAATCAAGCTATTCATGAAGATTTCTCTAATATTTTTGCAGAACATACTGAAATTAATACATCTGAATATTAATAAAACTGTCTTGGTGGAGTAGGTTTTATGATTAAACGCTGCCCTCTGTGGAGTCATAAGAACAAAATGATGAAAGTTATTATTAAAGTTATGAAAGTTACCCTTTCATATGTAATAAGATTTTGATATCAAATATAACAATTTACTTTCTGTTGCCCTTCAAGTTCAAATGGAAATGGTAGTATTCATCATTCTTTCTGACAGAATAATTAAGTGTGCTATGAGATGAGCATCTAATATACGCAAATATTATATTTGTAGAAATTTAAGTTTTACTACTTAAGGGGGAATACCAATACATACTTCCTCTGAATGAAGTTGCAACTAGAATGTGCAATATATATTCTTCAGATGTTACTTTGAAATACATTTATCTTTCTTTGGTAAAACTATATTTGACGTCAGTCTTTGGAAGAAATGAAATGTACACAATACCTCAGGAATCTACTTATGGGAAATGAAAAGACGAAAGGCCTATCATGTTTGCTGCATTGTATGTTTTACAATAGTTCTGGGAAGATTGTGTGTGTGGGAGGGGGGGGGGGGGGGGTTGGTGTGCCTATGTTATACACGGGAAGTTAAGTGATCAAAGAAGGTTGCAAACACTAAGTAAGTGGTTTTAGAAACTTTTCAATACAAATTTACTACCTCAATAATTGTGTACAATCCTTGTTTTCATTTGCAGTTTCGATGAATCGTCTTAGTATTGAAGTCCCATCCCTGCACAGCTATTCCATTGCTAAATGTAATAATCTTATAGTTAATAATCACATTGACTGTATTCACAGAAGCTTGGATATTTAGGAATAAATTAAAGTTGTTTAATAAGTTTTCTGTAACAGGGCTCAATTCAAGGTTTGAGAGGGCAAAGCGATTTGTTTAGTGAAAGTTAGAATTTGTCTTGGACTTTCACTTAAATGGCAGGTCACTACAGAAATATGTCATTATTCAAATGGGCACCAAGGCAATTTTCAAAAGTTTTGAATGGGCAGCGAGGCAATTTTCAAAAGTTTTGAATGGGCACCAAGTCAGTTTCTGTAAAAGTGGAGAAAACAGGTACAGAAGTGACAGGTGATTCATGAGATTGTTTTTAAAACCTTAAATTTCATTTTTTTCTGTAGCAATATCGCTGGACAATTTTGGAGCCCTGATATTGTTTGATTATGAAGATGAGGGCACCTACAGTAACTAGATTAAAGGGAATGGCAGTTGTTGCCGTGGTAAAGGATTATTTTTAGGGCATTACAGCAAGTATTAGTGACACTGAGTGCAAACTGTAGTTGGTTGTCGATTAATTCGAGCATGTTGTGAAATGAAGGTTAGGTTTACTTTGGTTAAATTAAATATGTGTAGACTATTGATTGGTTCTCTGGTAAAAATTGGTGGAAGAGTTAAAGAAGCCTTATCTGTCAAACATGACATTGTTTGTGCTTAAATATTACTGTTAAATTCTGTCAGGATTGGAGAATAGATGATATACTTTGCCTGATTCAAAAAGGTGACAACTCAAATAACATCAGAAAACAGTTTTCAGACCCCTCTAGCTTTTCTGTTTTTCATATTCTAGTTCACAAACTAACTTTAAATATCATCAGAAGAAAGAATGCAACACGTAAACAAGAGAAAAGACAAATTTCTTTTTAACAAAATTCAGACCCTTTAATAATTGAGTTTACATATCTATATACACAGAAAGTGAAAAATTATATTCAATTTTAGTTATTGTTCTGTGACAACACGATCAAAAAATATCTTGTGCTTAGTTCTCTCTCAAAGTGTCCAGGAACTTCTGTTACTTTTTCATCTCATATCATAAGAAATATAATAAGAGTAATATTTACAAAATATCTTAATTTTCTGAGAAAACCAAAGTGCAGGAATGTGACAGCTTGACATTGCTGCTGCAGAAAGCTCAATGTGAACCCAAATATTCTGTTCTTTTCCCTTTTTGTTTTAATTATCTAAAAACTGCGACCGATCTGTTTCTTATTATTTATTAAAATCTTCCAAAGTGTGGCCCTCTCTGACAATCACATCTCACAAACATTACTTAGCCAATTAATGAATACTTTGCATCAAAAAAGTTTTGTCTTGAAGACTCAAAAGAATGAAAGAAAGGGAAACAGTCGATACTAATTTTTTACTGAAAGCAGAGTAAAATTTGTTCACAGGTGTTGTGTTTGGTCTGATGTCATATTCAGCAATTCTATAAAATTTGTTTACAGGCAATGCTTGGATACCTGACTGAGGACCAGATGGGAAAGTTATACTTTTGAAGGGGTGGGCAGTCTTCAATTTGAGGTCATCAAACAGTAGGATGGTATGAACTTGTTTGATATGCTTTAAAGTATGGATACTAATGGCCTCTGATTTTTTCCAATACTCGGATCACTCTTGTGATGAAAAATAAAAACCTAAACGTATCTTAATACTACATAGGACAAAATTTATAAGTACTCGTGGGTTTAAATTTGGGACCAAAGATAACTTCCTTTTATTTCTAGATTACAGGGCCTCTGTCAACGTCACATCAATTATTCCCACGGGGGTGTGATGCAGCCATAGGTGACCATTTCAAAACCACTGAACATTGTTCTGACCACTCCCCCCTCTCTGCATTCCCCCCTCGCCCCAACACACACACGTCAAAACTTTGCATATAGAATTAAAAACAAACATTCCTACAGACGAATGGAAAACAAGAGCTGGTTATCCCAGCAGAGAGTTTTGTATTTTTGAGCGAACCTTGTAGCTTTTGTAACAACTTTGACGCCTATTAGGATATATAATTTCTTCTCTCTTCAGTTTCGCATTAGTTCAATCTCATATAGAATCTACTAAAATGTTACTGTTGAAATAGAGAGTTTGCAACCAGAACAAACTATACACTTTTGTGGAGATCTACAATCATAAAAATCAGAACTTCCGAAAAGCATGGTTCAACGTTTGATTCCCAATTATCAATGTTACGCAATAAACAAACAATCCTTTCTTCTTTTTTCTCTGACGTCACGTTTTGGGTGTGTGAAATACTGTAGACTAAATACTTATAATGGATGGCAATGTACCTCTGCAAACATCATTACACATAATCTTGAATTCTTCTATACAAATAGGCAGTTTCTTTCTCCCCACCCTTCCTCCCTCACAAACCCCACCCAAATCAACCTCAGCTATTACTGGCCTTGTACAGAGCAATTGTTCCTGTTTAACAAAAACATGGAAGAATGACATTTCCAAGTTTACAAAATATAGGGCTATCAACAATTGATTAATACATATTGTTTTGTGTGTTCAAAGTAGATTGAACCTCTCAGGATTCTAATTATTTGATGGTTCTTGTTTCCTTGTCTTAAAGGTAAACTAATAAATGTTGATGTTCCAGGTATAAAATTTGCCTCATTTATAATTTCTCAACTATTGCAGGGCCTTTCAAGTGAAGTTAAAAACAACCAATACTTACTTGTCGGTTCCAAAATTCAGTGATGTGTCCTTCTGTGATCACAACAACGATACTTTTTGTGGTCAAAATTATGCAAGTAAAAATACCAAAACTACAAAAGTTTCTTTAAAGCTTATAAAAAATATGTGTTCTTCACCCTACCTAGCACTTTATTTGTGTGTCACAATGGTATCCGTTATTGTGCTCCTGATTATTGAAATTGCTTTTCATTTTGAGACTGATATTATGGAGAAACAATTGCAAACAGCTTTGAATCGTGAACGGCCAATGCCCTCCATATGCTGATTTTGCTGTATAATTTAATTCCTATGGTATAATCCATTCATTTCATCAATTTCCTTTTATGAACACCCTTGCCAAACTTTGACTCCGACTCGAACCAGAAAATTATTCGCAAGATTTCTTACAAACTTGTTATTGTTTGGTCATACACACTTCAAATTGTTTATTTTACTGCATATTATTTTATGTTCGCCTCATAATTTCTATCAGCTATAAATCTATTGTTTAGTTAGTTACCATAATTTCTGATAAATCGGGATTGTCCATATTTGCTAAGAAAGCATATCTTCCTCTGCCCCCCCCCCCACTCCCAGCAAAGTAAATTTCTCCCTATTTCCTTTGTGATGTTCACCTGACTGTTTTAATGATATTCTAACTAATATATTACACATATGGTATGCATGCCTATACCAAACAAGTGACTGTTTCTGAAGCAAGATGTAATGGTTGGCATGATTGATGGCACCATATTAGCCTTACCAGCTTGGTGGGAAAACTGTAATGTGGGTCAATGTGTAGCAAATAATGCACAGACCCAACTAGATTACAAGTGGTGGCAAATTGTAATAGTTATATATCTTTAGCATATCTCTTTAAACTCCCAGAATTAATCTGTTCACAAAACATTGGAATTGGGTGACTCCGCAGTGGTGGTTATATTAAAGGTACCATGTCTGGACTGCTTGAGTTTCCAAGCAAAGAATTCCCACCAATCAGGCAACCCACAAAACATCCATATTCCTGTTACAACATGAATAAAAAAAACTTGACTATATTTTCCTCACAGGATGTGAAAATAATTTGTTTTGTTGAAAAACACTGTGAACTATTGGCAGTTATTTCTTGTTCTAAAAAGGTTGTAAAATTGCAAAAAACTTTACAGATGCAGGACAAGGAGATCTTCTACTGTTCAGAGTTTAACATGACCTACTAGAACTTCAAATATTAACTATAAACAAAGGAAACTTCCATACCTTCTTAGCCCAAAGCGGTCACTTGTTATTGCCCCCCACTTTAACCATATTACCAAGTACTTGTACAATAACAAATAATTTTTCTTATTCAAGTTAACACAGCAAGAATGTTACTGTAAGCACCAAGTAAGTTATACACATATGTACAAAGCTAATGCAAGATATGCTGTCACAAATAAACCATGCCATCACATGGTCCAGCCACATGCAAGTTAATTATAAACCATGCTGTCACATGGTCCAGCCACACACAAGATCATAGTTAACCATGTTGTCTCATAGTCCAGCCAAATGCACGACCAATGGAACCATGGTGTCACATGGTCTAGTCATAAGCCAGATCACAATAAAACCATGCTGTCACATGGTCCAGCCACACACAAGATCATAGTAAACCATACTGGCACATGGTCCAGCCACATGAAATCTTACATACAAAATACTACAAGATATTAATTGTTCAAGTCTCATCAAAAATAGTTCATATTTATAATTTGGCCACAGAAAGTTCCTTTTATTTATCTTAATCATGTCTCTTAAGCCTACTTTCTTTTACTATTGCACTTTCAAGTACCCACATGACAAATAAATATACAAGTTTTATATGTTATCTGGCAAACACAAGACCTTAATTGAAACAGAACACTTGCTACATGAAGGATAACTTCATTTATAAACACCACTTGCCACATGAAAAGTGATTTCATTTCAAATCACCACTTGCTACATGATATTCAGTAACTTCAATGCTTACATGGTAAGTGTATTAAATTTAAGTAACCACTCGCAACATGTTAACTGACATCATTGTGTCACATAATTGCTCCAACAGGAGAGTGGTAAAAACACTTGCATCCCAATCAAGGGTACGATGTAAGCAAGAAATAAACCATAACAGTCTACAATCAAGTTAGTCCCTGTTTCCAAACAAACACTGATTTCATCAATCCACTTAATCAAAAATGTTGAAGTTCTGATTTTGTTGTTGTTCACAAGATGTGGGATAAAATTAAAGTCACATTCGTGGGCAAGCTCGTAGGTATGGTAAATTGGTAACGTGAACTTTGTGAACGGAAAAGAAAATTCTTTTACTTTTTACGCACAACAGTTATTACCTTTTATTGCTAGTAAATGTTGGTGACAAGATGACTTACAGACTCTCCACACAAAGAAGTAAAATGTTTATAAAAGAAGGATGGAATAAGTTAGGTTTTATGCCTGCAATCATCTCGGTGACTCATATCGTAATGTCTTGCTTTAATTGTTAAATGAAAGGACAATTGCGATCTTATGCTTGCATTTGTGTCCAATCTTCCCATTTTCTCCCCCCTCCCCACCCCCATTCCTTCCCTCCTGCCACTTTCAAAGAGAAGAAAACAAAAGAAGGTAGACCCTCAAGAAAATAATATGAAGCAAGAATAAGGCAGAGCCAAAAAAAAAAAAATCATGTCTGGACTTTTTTGAAGAAAAAAAATGTGGAGGTGGCCCTTGTTTTTAGAACATTAATTTGCCTACTCAGAAAACTAGGTGACAGAATAAATATTCTTGTGTTTTTAGTCTTTTGAACTTTGCCTAGTTGAAGTTAAGTCCATACATGTGGGGTAGTTCTGAAGTGATTCACTCAAATACTGTATAAAGAATTTTCAAATCATGTTTAAAACAACATTTTTCTAATAAAAATAATAAAGAAGTAGGTCCATAAAAGAATGCGAGGAGCCAGAAACTTATATACTATTCTCATTTGGCCTAACCCTATCCATCCTATCATAGATTTTCACACAAATAAACTCATATTGACTAAACTACTTACAAAGGTACAAAAACAATTCTTCAAGTCAACTAGGAATTTGTCGACATTCTCTTTGGAGAAAAATAAATTACAATGCCAAGGGTACAAACCATGTCAGAAATCGTCCTAGAGACACATGGCATTCTTCTGATGACGATACAATTTACAAAAGGTTTTGTACCAAACACAGATACTATCTATTCATAGCCTAACAAAGGCCTAACTAGGAACGGCAGTTATTTATCAAAAGCAAGGTGTGTCAAGTTTGGTTGCAATCTGGTGGGGTTGATCCCTTGAAAATGGATCATAAAAATGATTTTTCTTATAAAAAGTATTATCACAGAAGTCAGGTCTTAACTGCTAATAAGTGATTTTCAATATCCTAATCCATCATATGTAGTTCTAAATAATGGTGGGAAACTATATATATATTTCTATAGAAATATTTGAGAATTTTTTTTAACCTAAATGAAACATTCGTTGCATAAGAGGTGGGTATAAGTGCAATAAAGTGACTGTTACATTGAGTGGCTGCTTCTAAATGTGTAACTACTCTTGTTCGATGTGTAAGTTAACATGGTGGGATTTTGCATAAAGTCCAATTCCTTTCCATGCAATTATTATGAAGCTATGTCCATCTCATCTATCATGGCATTAAACGATATTTAAATACACAAACTAAACGTATAAACAATTTAATATTAACTTCACATAAACAACATATTAAATGTCAGAAAGGAGAGAGAGAGGAAGCAGACTTGGTGGGTTCTTATCCCACAACAAGAGCCAATCTTTTATAGATATATCCACTAAAAACTACTTAAGAAAGTGGGCTGGTAAAAGTGGGTTTACGGAATAGTATGTTTGGT
The DNA here is from genome assembly GCA_000934455.1 of Apostichopus parvimensis. Taxonomy (NCBI): domain Eukaryota; kingdom Metazoa; phylum Echinodermata; class Holothuroidea; order Aspidochirotida; family Stichopodidae; genus Apostichopus; species Apostichopus parvimensis. The sequence goes on along the minus strand of KN889170.1, from coordinate 35,257 downwards.
CTCCAACAAGAAACATATCAACTTTGTGTTTCGTTAGAGTGGGTTTAATCTCCACTTCACCCCACTTCTATTAACACTTCTTTCACAGTTATTGCCTTCATGGATCTAATTCCTGCTCTCGGATCTAATTCCTGCTCTTCCAAACTAGACACTCGAAGTATCAGATTGTTAAAACTCTCTGTAAGATTTACATCGGAAGCAGGAATACATTCTTTCGGTCCATATTTCAAATCCAAAACCATCTTCTACCCATGATTCTTTATGGATCATACAAATATTCCTGGCGAACTAATTCTTCAAGCTCCTGGTTGCCCTTGGAAACAATACCGGAATGCTCTGTTACACTTCAGTGTCTTTCGTATGTGGTTTGTTCATATCATGGTCGATGAAAAACGAAACCGTATGCCTCTTGACTTGCTGGAGATTTCGTTCCAAGACTGCGTTCCGTTCTTGCAATTTAACCAGGTCCATCTTAAGTCTGATGTTCTCTGCTAACAAGGATTGATTGTCCTATATTGAAACACACACACACACATAAAAAAAAGGGTAAAATAAAAATCTTAACATTTTTATCTAGTATTGTGACTAATCTATCATAGACCAACCAGTGTTGTCCTGAAAGTTAGTATTAAGCGAAGGCTTGTTTACTTCAGATTCTACAAACCTTCAAATGTTACAATCCAGTATTGCTTATCACCCCCACCCACTCTCCTTCCCCCCCCCCCCCAGGCAGGAAGACACAAAATATGTAACAGCATAAGACTGTAGTGAAAAGAGACAACTCATCAAAATCATTTAGATGATTTAGTTCTGAATAATTTATTATTTGTTTCTCGCTATATGTTAGTATGATTTTACTAGATAGGCATATACTTAATTCCTTTCACTCCTGTTAAGGTTGGTACAGCAGCATCCCTATATTAATATGAAGCTATACTACTTAGTCTCACTTTCATCCATTCAGATAATTCAATGAGGATTGTTTGTTGCAATATGTAGGGACCAGTAAAATACACAGATATTGAGAGAGTAGTTTGTTCATAAAAACTTTCCAAATGTTTGAGAGCGATCAGGAATCTGCCGCAAAATATCAACTAACATCGGAAAGAAGCACGAGTATTATTGAAAAAAATGTCACGTAACTTACTACCGATAATAGAGAATAGAGAATAGATAATAAATAAACTAATGGTCCACTGATAAAGTCCAGACAAAATTCATTTCATTTCATTATTTCATTATATATTTGATCCATCACAAGAACAGTATACAAACAAAAAAGTATGAAAACACAAAGCGGATCAGGATGTACAAAAGGAAACCAAATTCCTGTAGCCGGGAAGCCTGTACACCCTTACAATAAGAGACTTGGAACTAAAATAAATATATAATATTCACAAATAAAGCCAAATAAAAGTTGATCATCATACCTGATTGTCTTTTAGTTTTTCCCAGACACCATTGGGAGTGTCATCCCCTAGGTTACTCTTGAAGACACTGGAAGCGTCGCTCTCCGCAAGACTCTGCCTGTCGCCAAAGCTACTGCCGTCCTCGCTGAGTTCACTCAGCCGCCTCCCGTTGCAGATGATACCTCCGTGCTCGCTCTCCTCTCGGTCTGACGTCAGAGACAGGCTCTTAGGAGACGAAGATGGGGAATGGCCGTCCAGAGAATGGTTCCCGTTACAGAGGCCGAACGGATCGTGGAATGCGTTTATTTCCGGTCCGGGTGAGACCAGCCCATGTTTTGGAGTGGAATCCAGGGAATCTGTCTGCGTAGCCTGCTGTACCATGTGTGCCTTCATAGATATTCTTCGCTTGTCCTCTAATGTTAAGATGGTATTAGGAGGGTCTGTGGAAAAATGAAAAGGAAATAAAAAAAAAAGATTGAATTTCCCAACTGTCAGGAAGATGAACTTTAATGAATGGCTGAATGGCTGAATTCTGATCAACCGATAGCTATTAAAGCTGTTTTAAATCTGGTCACTAACTTTGTATGATTCAATTTTCAACATCATTTTCAAATAATTTGTATATAAGTTACAGAAGGATAGAAGTAGAAATGTTTAGAAGCTTAAAACAAATACATGTTCGAGGTAAAACTATGAACAGTCTATGTGTAACAGTAAATAATATACAAAGAAAACATACAAACATACATAATGAACTCTGTGTCTTTCCTACTCTGAGCACATCATAAATTTTGCCATTTGTTTTCCAATGACATCTACACTATTACACTAAATATTACTGTCTTGGCTTAAACACTAACATTTTTGGTAAAAAGTCGTTTTCGAGCTCGCTTCCAAACCGTTAGTCTGGCTTACCTATGAATGTTTCCATGGTTGCGGTTATATCTTTAGGTAACCCGTCCATGGTGTGCCGTCTCTGTAAACCGTTTGAGCCGCTGGTTTTCTTACTTCTGCATTCCATGACCACCCTGTCTTTGCAATGCTTGTGAGCGTTGATACCGCAGATCCGACATTTGACCCCCTGCTTGATCAGGCCCCATAACAGCCCGGTGCAATGGACGCAGAATGTAGGGCTTAGGTATGTGTGGACATGGAAACTGTGCTTGAAGCTGGCACTTAAGGCAAGGCTATGGGCTCTCACAAAGTACGTCTTCATTTCACATTTGCTGATGACTCCATCTCTACATGTGCAGATTAAGATAGCCACAAGAAAGAAAACAAAACAATTATGATATCATTGATATGTTCTATGGGGGAACAGACAAACACTTTGGTTGGAGCAAAGAGAACCAAACTGTCAGTACAACTATATTGAACACTCCGCAGGGTAGGTTGGTAGGGGTGCTCAAGCGTAGGGTGGTCTTACGGGGTAGGTCGGTAGGGGTGCTCATGCGTAGGGTGGTCTTACGGGGTAGGTCGGTAGGGGTGCTCAAGCGTAGGGTGGTCTTACGGGGTAGGTCGGTAGGGGCGTAGGGTGGTCTTACGGGGTAGGTCGGTAGGGGTGCTCATGCGTAGGGTGGTCTTACGGGGTAGGTTGGTAGGGGTGCTCAAGCGTAGGGTGGTCTTACGGGGTAGGTTGGTAGGTTGGTAGGGGTGCTCAAGCACAGGGTGGTCTTATGGGGTAGGTTGGTAGGGGTGCTCAAGCATATGGTGGTCTTACAGGGTTGGTTGGTAGGGGTGCTCAAGCATAGGGTGGTCTCACAGGGTAGGTTAGTAGGGGTGCTCAAGCATAGGGTGGTCTGAAGGGGTAGGTTGGTAGGGTGCTCAAGCATAGGGTGCATGGTCTTACAGGGTAGGTTGGTAGGTGTGCTCAAGCACAGGGTGGTCTTAAGTTATTTTTTACGTTGGTTCTATTGTATGAAAGACAGATGCAACCATGTATTGAAGTAACCTGAACTGATTCAGTCACTACATGAGTTAGCATGGATTTACATAATACTTAAGTGAGGACACACATATACATGGTGATGATATCTTCGCAGACCGAATCATTCTTTTTCTGTTTAACTTCTCTTTCTTTTATCTTTTGTTTCATTCTCACCTGTCAGCATCTAGAACACAGAAGGAGTCCATGAAAGGAAAGTTGGTGGCAATTGATTGAAAGTCATTGTAAGTGATGTATCCGTCTTTGTCTGTATCGTAATTCTTAAACACAGCCTGCAAGGAATCGGATAAACGGTAAAGAATTTGTACATTCAACTCAAAAGGGTTTAATGTTTCAGTGCAACTAAGAATTGTCATCATAATAATCATAGTAATAAATTACATTTATATAGCGCTTAATACAGCGTTTCAAAGCGCTTTACAAAGTAGGAAAGAGACAAAGGAAACCAAGGAAAAAAAGAAACTAGGAAGCAAACAGAAATGTTTTAAGCTGTCTCTTGAAAATACAAAGGGAGGGAGAGTCACGATAAATCAAATCTGAGAGTCATAATTAATCAAATATGTTTCCCTTACAAAGGTTCTAACGTCAAAGTTTTCCCAAAAGGTTCCAAAGCGGCTTTTGTAGATGCTATTATCCTAGTTATTTTTAAGACAATTAAACATCACTGAGAGTCAAATACGCTAATCATATCTGCCGTAGAAAGAAATGTAAAAGTTTCACCATATTCGCACCATATTCGCATGTCATGAAAACCCTCTTTCCAGTTTAGAGTCAAAACATACTGAAAAATACTTCACAATATTTTTGTGTTATCAATGAAAACCAAAATATTACATTGGATTTTATTATTTTCCATATCTTTTTCATGTAAATTGGGGCTCCTTACAGACTGTAAACCATGAATGTTTCACTCTCATGGAGTGATATCATTTATTCCTGACAACCATTTTAAAACACCTGCCTTGCTGTTATTGTGTTCACAATTCAAATTCAATTCTGCCTTTTCTATTTTGAAAGTAACAATATCTTTAAATTTGTAAAAGAAATATTAAATTAAACTGCCTTAATGTGTTGGTGCTCAGTTTTATGAACAGTGACGAATGAAATGAGAACCTGCAGATGTTATATATTTCTCGCCAATGACACAGGCTTGTAAGTTAGACAGCAGATGAACAAGGATGTATCTTTTCATAGTCTTTATTTCGTCTACATTTTCTCTTCCTGGAAACACTGCGTAACATATGTAACACTCGGAAAGTAAGTGATAACCGGTCTCACTTGAGACTAAATGTCACAAGATCCGAAACGGCTTAATTACAGGCTGCCAATAGAATCTTTCTTTGAAAGCTATTTAACGGAAGTAAAAAGAGATTTATGAACTCACATCAACCATGGCGGAGACGTGCTTGTTGATTGTGTCCTTGTCACGATGGCATGAAATTCCGGAAGCCCATTCTGCAAACACTGGCGTCTGGGTTGGTGTTGGAGGCTTTAAAACCAATTCATTATTAATTAGCTTCTTAATTACAAAAAGACAACTTTTAGATGAAATTCTGTCGCTTACAATGTCTCCAGACATCCTAACCACTACATCCTCCCCCCCCCCCTTTTTTTTTTGCTTTAAAAAGTTGGTTGTGCTATCGACAAAGTGTCTTGAATCAATGCAAATCTATGCTATTAATTTGATGCATCATGGTCACTTACATATACCGACCCAATTATCCACTCCCTCACTATGTAATATCCATTGGAAATATTCCTGTTTTTGAAGGATATATGCACAGGAAGTGTGTTCTTTTGTACATGGACATGCTTTTTCTATAGGATATATCCTAACAAAATACTGTAATAATAATGAGTCAAACCACACAGACGTACACTAAGCCTACAACACTATTATAGCATATAAATTAAGGCCTAGCCTGTAATTTGCATATACAACTCTGAGCAGATGTTGTTATTGTGAGTGAACAAAGAAAAAGAAAACCTATTCCTACACCTTAACAGCTGTTTCGTTCAGAACATCTGAAAAAATGGGGGAAGGTGTGGGGGGTGGGGGAGGAGGAAACATACTTACTGTGCTTGATGATCCTCTAGGTTCCCTGGCCAAAGACAGCTCATAGATTTCATCTTCGGTGTATTGGAGGTCCAAGGAAGCCTAGAAAGATCAAACACTTGAATTTGAATGAAACGTTAAATTTCAAACCAAACTGTGACATAATTAGAAGTTGGACTTATGCATAATGAGTTGATAATGGCTCAGATGATATAAGTACTTCATTTAAAAGGCAAAATGTTACCTATGTAGCTAGCGTGATAGGAGAATGAGGAAGGTGGGGGGTGGGGGAGGGGTGAGTCCTACAGCAGATATCTTGGGGGAATGGTGGTAACATGTGCACAGGCACATTGCACTGGCATCTCACAGAGCTCGGGAAGGAGCCCCAACTTATCTTCGCCTCACCAATAATGAATGTCATTTATCCCACAGATTTTGTTCAGAGGTCCCTATATAGGATGCTTAGGTAATGCCATTTCAGGCATGAAACGTGTGGTGCAAATAACTACTGGTAGTCATGGCAACTGTCTCCATTCCCCTTGCACTCAAAATCTGGTAAGGAAATATCTCACCCTAAGCATATTAACCAAGTCCATGCTAGGTTCCACAGGAGGCTTGCAGTGTTGAAGCTGCAGCAGTTCTTGGAATGTCACAGACAGTTTAGCTACTTTTAGAAAGTTGATATAGCCTTCCTCCGTCCTGTCTGGCAGTGCAGTGTGGAGTAGGATAAGATCCTTCAAATGGACTCCTGTTGAAGGAAGGAAAGCCAGAATTTATACTCTTAGTTGATGAATAAATGTAACTACTACATTGAAGATCATCCGCATAACCTTCACATTTGTTTGAAAAGAAGGAGTTCTAAAAAAAAAAAAAAAAAAAAATCTGAAATTTATTCCTTATAATTGGAAACCTCTGATATACTGTAATCTGTAATGTCACATATGAACAACAGAAAATTGATTGCATAAAAAGGTCTGGAAAGGTCCTGGAATACTAAACTGACACTTGACATTTCTCTCACCCCCTGTCTCCATCATTTCGCTCCATATAACCCCCCCCCCCCACCCCCATCGCTTTTTGCTGAGTGTCATTAACCTCATCACCTCAAGGCAATTTCTTTTCAAACTGCTCCTATGCCAATGAATTGTGCAACAATTTTTCTTCTGCTTAGTCTTTGCTTTGCTTTGCTCTTTGTTTTTTTGGGTTTTTTTTTTTTTTTCTCATGTTTTTTTTCTTTCTCATGGATCAAAGGTTTTCTTCAACAAATCAACCTGACCATCATCGAAAATATTTTTTGCTACAATTGAAATACTATATCAAGGTTATATTACTTTTTTTGTGTTTACAATTTCACATTCTCAGAATTTGACTAATTTGGGAAAATTTTACATCAAACAAAAGTAGTAGGTGTTGATGAGGTTTACAGTAGCTATAAACAACAGAGTTGCACCAATGAATTTGTTTGTGCATTTTCTGTATTAAATATTTTATGGACTTGAGGTTTCATTTGGAAGTTGTTGTGCTTGGACTGTGGATATTTTCAAATTTCACACTACACAGAAACTGGTTGTCATAGTTACAGGCCAAAGATTAGATATATTTCAAAATCTTAAAGTAGAATTTTGCTGCCGTTTTCCACTTTTTTGACAAGTCCATCAAGTTTGATACATATATCAATCACAAAACAGCAAACTAAGATATTAGCCAAGTTTTTTCCCTGCCAAAAGCGTTAATTGGTGAATAATTAAGGACATTTGTAGATAATGAGAAAAGTGTCCTCCGACAAATTTCACAATTAATAATAATCGCATACAGTTCCCCCAACCCACTAGTTTGAATTTAACCAATCAGAGATGCAGGTTTAGTTATGAGCCGTTGCTACAAATGGATTCAAAACATCGAGTTGGTAACTTGGTACAACCAGCGAGCTGGTACTCTAACAGCTCCCTGGTACAACTGCCATAGACAATCTACACAAATCAAGCATGGTGTTGTATTACGTATTGGCCAGTGACGTTCGTAGCTTTTAAATATTCATATTATGGGCTAGGTTTATTTGCATCCCAACGGAAAATATCTTTGACAAATACAAAGTTGAAAGTTGTAAATTTTTCGACTTTTATGCCACCATTTGAAGTAAGATTTGAATAGATAAGCTAGTTATGTATGTCGTTATGGCATCGTGGAATCAGTTAGGTTGAGAAAAACCATAGAAAAGGACGCAAAATGTTGCTTTAAATCAAATACTTCTCATACTCATGACAATTTACTGCCCAAATGACATGTCCTTCAAATATACCGGACTCAAGGTTATGATCTACTTTTAAAGCAGATATCTAAAGTGTTTTTTTTTCCTTTGCCAATTGGGGTGGGGGAGGGTGAGGAGGAGTAATAAATATTGTCAATGAGCACTTAATTTCTTACTACGAACATACCTGCAGACTATTATAGCTTTAGAGGGGACATAATCATGTAACAAAAATTTGTCAAATTGACCATATAAAAAAAGAAAAATGCTTTCTGTATCATTAAAGATAAACACCACATCCTCATATCATTTTTTTATTACTACAATGTGAATCTTAACTTTTGACAACTTGTTTTGTGAAGGTATCTCGCAACAGCAAAAAGGAAGTGGTTCTCACGGCAACTGTGTTGATAACATTTTTGGATTTCTTTGTGATGCAGAAATCATTTACTCACAGATAAGAGATCATGTTTCAATCGACAATGCCCTGAGTCTTTTGAATAGTTAATACGGCAAAGGATACATGTATCACACTTGGAGGATAAATCAACAAAGTTATGAAAAGAGAGTAAAACTACTGAAAGAATCTCTGCCATGATGTCATCACACATTACCCATTATGGTTTATTTTCCGAGAGTATTAAAACAGATTTATCTAACAAATAAAAGTAGTTAACTTAAATGAGTTTGCCTAAATTTGGCAGTAAGAAATACTATTAGGATATGATATTTTTTACAAGCATTTTGGGATTGAATTTGTCTTCCTTGTGTCTCCTTTTCTTTCAGTGGAATACCCCTTTAATTCTATGACATCTCCATAGCTTCTAATTACAGAGTGACCATTGCTTGTCCCTTGCATAATAATTTCACTGGAACTTTGTGTTTGAAATTTGGAAAAATGCTCAACTTAAGACTTTTGCAGACTGTAATGCAGTTTTCTATTGTTATGCAGTATTCTATTGTTATGCAGTTTTCTATTGTTATGCAGTATTCTATTGTTATGTAGTATTCTATTGTTATGCACTATTATATTGTTACTTCATATTCCCATTCTAGTTCTTCCTCTCTTCCTTCCATGTACGTTTTTAATCTTTCGTAAGGGAAAACAAGGACAAATCTCCTAAAATGCATAAGAAGTTATTTCTTATTTAAGCCACACATGTATAAAAAACTTGATATTGGTATCACTTTAGCAACATTCAAATTTCCATACTGAAAATTAAGTTAAACTGGCATTTTTAATCAATTTGAAAACTTCTGGCCAAAACAAAAGAACCAAAAATTGATCAGACTAAGGCCAAAATTATAAGCAAAACTCAAATTTAACCAGACAGAAGAACTATTTATGATCAAAAAAAAAAGAAAAAAGTTTCATTCATTCACCAGGCTTACTTTACAGGAGAATGGATGCCTTTTTTTGAAAATCATATTTAATATATTTTAACATCAACCTCATGTTTAGTCTGTTCATATTCACTTGTATACCTATTTAACCTTTCCACTTAACAGTACATCCGCATGCCAGAGAAAAAAGCAAAATTTCCATATCAAAAAGTTACATGCAATGAAAGGTGCTAAATTTGTACACGATGAATGATACAGTGAAAACACATCTGAGAAGAAGAAACTGACAGAGAGATATGACCGAGGTAAGGGAGGGGGGTGGTCAGGTCAGGGGAGGGGAGGGGAGGGGACAGGGGGAAAAGATGAAACTATAAACATTTCAAACATAATAAGTTCTGGAAATGATAGAGAAAGTTCATGATGCATTAAAGAATGCAGATTGTCAGATCTTTGACCGAAACATTTCAACCAAGAGCACAGAACAGAAGAACATTTGCTTTTCTTAAAAAAAAATATGTTGAAACAAGACAACAAAAGTAATGGATACATAGTATCAGGCAAACAACATCCCTAATAGTAAACAAAAATAACAAACAAACAAACAGAAACAAAATGACCACGATGCATAAACCAACATGCCGTCATCACTCTTACCTCTGTGAAAATCATGAGGTAAATTTGTGGAAAGAATAAAAAATATATATGTATAAAACATGACTTAAAATAGTTGGATGCCATGGCTGAATGTAGATCCATATGAGGAAAGTTTTTTGTGAATGATATGGAGATGGTTCCTACCATCCACCCCCCCCCCTACCCCCAACAGAAGAAAACAGTGTGTTTGTGTTAACTGGACGTCCCAGTGTCTGGCACTGATGTTATGCAGTTCAATAGATCAGCAATGACTGAACAAGTCAAATTAATCTTTCATTAAGTATAAATGTTTTCAAAGACCTTATCTATTCTCTTTCTTGTTTGGCTAAATATGCAACATTAAAGGAAGAACACTACAGAATATGAACTTAACATAATCAAATATATAAAAAATATATAAAAATACACAATACAACATACTGTGTAGATATGTAGCACTGTATCGATATTTCACACGCAATACAAACATATTGTGTAGATATGTAGCAATGTATTGCTATTTCACACACAATACAACATACTGTGTAGATATGTAGCACTGTATCGATATTTCACACGCAATACAAACATATTGTGTAGATATGTAGCAATGTATTGCTATTTCACACACAATACAACATACTGTGTAGATATGTAGCACTGTATCGATATTTCACACACAATACAAACATATTGTGTAGATATGTAGCAATGTATTGCTATTTCACACACAATACAAACATATTGTGTATATATGTAGCGCTGTATTGATATTTCACATGCAATACAAACATATTGTGTAGATATGTAGCAATGTATTGCTATTTCACAAACAATACAAACATATTGTGTAGATATGTAGCAATGTATTGCTATTTCACACACAATACAAACATATTGTGTAGATATGTAGCACTGTATTGATATATCACAAGCAATACAAACATATTTTGTAGATATGTAGCACTGTATCGATATTTCACACACAATACAAACATATTGTGTACATATGTAGCACTGTATTGATATTATATCACAATACAAATATATTGTGTAGATAGGTAGCACTGTATCAATATATACAAACATATTGTGTAGATATGTAGCACTGTATTGATATTTCACACACAATACAAACATATTGTGTAGATTTGTAGCACTGAAAAGTCTGGTGTTGCATACAGCAGGTTGGTACAGGAACTAGCAAATTACTACAAAAATGCAAAGATGTACTATTCTCCACCAAAAGTTACTAAAAACAGGATTGCTACTTATCAAGTTAGACACCTTCTTAGGTGCATCACGTATCAAATTCCATACTTTTACCTTAAGTCATCCTTTCACATTTATAAATTCCCTTTACGAGATACCTCTACATATATTGTAAGATATTCACAGTTAACAAAGTCTGTTTTGCTGAAGAGCTGAAATTATATCGTCATTAATAGTTTACACTGACTGCTGCATCGGTATTCAAGACAAGTTCACTTACAAGATGGGTATCTTGAAGCCTTTGGCCTCTTGCAGAGCCTTACGGTAGCTGGTGAAGTTACTGGCGGACGTCAATAGTTCTGTCATTTCAGATATCGTCTGTCATGAGAAATGTTGATCGAAAATAAACATGTTCACATTATGAAACGGACAAGAAAACAGATTAAGCACAACAAACTAGAAAAGAAGAAAGTGATAATTATCATCAAAACACAAGAAGGAAAGGCAGGTAGGCCTGATCATGATTCAAAAAGCCCTTCTGCTACAGAGGGGTAGGATAAATAAATAATTTGTTGGGACATTGTTGTTGACTCGGGGGAAATCTTGTCCCACCTTGCAAGACTTACCTTCTGAGTTTCAGATGAGACGTGCGCATACGACTGTCGCAACCTCGCAAGGCAGCTGTGTGTGAGTCCTCCCACAACAGCCATCAGTGTGTTGAAGTTTTTTAATCTTCTTAACCTCTGCAGAAATGGGAAAGAAGAAAAATAATTTATTTTCAAAGATAATGCAATTAACTTTACCAATCATTCCAATTAATGTCATATTTATATCTTCTTAACCTCTGCAGAAATGGGAAAGAAGAAAAATAATTTATTTTCAAAGATAATGCAATTAACTTTACCAATCATTCCAATTA